>NW_020868618.1:33036-38036 GCF_003789085.1 Penaeus vannamei | reverse complement strand
ATAAGAAATTTGTTAACAATTTGCACTGCCAAGAGTTAAGACCTTCATACTTTGTAAATTTAATATTTCATAATTTTATCTAAACCAATTCCAACTCATGCTCATTAAGAAGCAACAAAGAAGGTTAAAGCATCACACCAATAAAAAGAAAATATAGTGATTGAAAGAGAGGAGAAAGCAGAGCGGGGAAGAGGAGGAAGGAGGGGGAGGGAGGGAGAGAGAGAGAGAGAAGAGAGAGAGAGAGAGAGAGAGAGAGAGAGAGAGAGAGGAGAGAGAGAGAGAGAGAGAGAGAGAGAGAGAGAGAGAGAGAGAGGAGAGAGAGAGAGAGAGAGAGAGAGAGAGAGAGAGAGAGAGAGAGAGAGAGAGAGAGAGAGAGAGAGGAGAGAGAGAGAGAGGAGAGAGAGAGGGAAGGGGAGGGAGGGGGGAGGAGGGGGGGAGGGAGGGGAGGGAGGGAGGGAGAAGGGAGGGAGGAGAAGAGAGAGAAGGGAGAGGGAGAGAGAGAGAGAGGGAGGGAGGAGGGAGGGAGGGAGGGAGAGAGGAGGAGAGAGAGAGAGAGAGAGAGAGAGAGAGTAGAAGAGGGAAGGGGGAGGGAGGGGAGGGAGAGGAGGGAGGGAGAGAGAGAGAGAGAGAGCAGAGAGAGAAGAGAGAGGAGAGAGAGAGAGAGAGAAGAGAGAGGAGGAGGAAGGCACGAGGGAGGGAGGAGGAGGGAGGCGGGAGGAGGAAGGGAGGGAGGGAGGAAGAGGAGAGAGAGAGAGAGCAGAGAGAGAGACGAGAGAACGAAGAGAGAAGAGAGAGAGGAGAGAGAGAGGGAGAGAGGCAGAGGAGAGAGATAGGGAGAAGAGAGAGAGAGAGAGAGAGAGGGAGAGAGGAAGGGAAGGAGAAGAGGAGCAGAGAGAGAGAGAGAGAGAGAGAGAGAGAGGAGAGAGAGAGGAGAGAGAGGAGAGAGAGAGAAGAGAGAGAGAGAGAGAGAGAGAGAGAGAGAGGAGGAGAGGAGAGGAGAGGGAGGGAGGGAGGGAGGGGAGAGAAGAGAGAGAGAGAGAGAGAGAGAGAGAGAGAGAGAGAGAGAGAGAGAGAGAGAGAGAGAGAGAGAGAGAGAGAGAGAGAGAAAGAGAGAGAGAGAGAGAGAGAGAGAGAGGAGAAGAGAGATGAAGAGAGAGAGAGAGAGAGAGAGAGAAGAGAAGAGAGAAAAAGAGGGAGAGAGGGAGAGAGAGAGAGAGAGAGAGAGAGAGAGAGAGAGAGAGAGAGAAGAGAGACGAGAGAGAACGAAGAGAGAGAAGAGAGGAGAGTAGAGAGGAGAGAGAGGCGAGGGAAGGGAGGTGGAGGGAGGGAGGGAAGGCGAGGTTGGGAGGCCGCAGTACACGCGAGAAAGTGAGGGAGGAGAGAGAGAAGAGAGAGAAGCCGAGGGAGCGTATCGGGAAGGGGCCACAGTGAGCGAATCGAGGCGTGAGTAGGCAGGCCGAGAGAGATGAGGAGAGAGGAGGACAGAGAAGGCCGAGGAGAGGAGAGAGAGAGAGAGGAGAGAGAGGAGAGAGACGAAGAGCCGACGAGAGAGAGAGATTGAGAGACGAGAGAGAGAGAGGCGAGAGGAAGGGAGAGAGAGAGAGAAGAGAGAGGGGGAGGGAGGACGATGAGAGACGAGAGAGACGATGGAGAGAGAGAGAGAGAGAGAGAGAGATCGAGATGAGATGAAGAGAGAGGAGACGAGAGAGAGAGAGAGAGAGAGAGAGAGGGAAGAGCAGAGAGAGGGGGGGGAGGGGGAGAGGGAGACGAGGAGAGGGGGGGGGAGGGGGAGAGGAGAGGAGGGAGAGGGAGATGAGAGGGGAGACGAGGAGGAGGGAGGGGGGAGGGAGGGAGGGACGGGGGAGAAGGAGAGAGAGAGAGAGGAGGTGAGAGAGGAGAGATGAGAGAGGAGAGCACTTGAGAGGAGAGGACGAGAGAGAGGAGACGAGATGAGTGAGAGAGAGATAGAGGATGAGGCTTGCGAGAGAGAGAGATGAGGAGAAGGGAGAGGGAGGGGAGAGGGAGAGGAGAGGGAGAGGTGAGAAGGAGGAGAGAGTAGAAGGGATGGAACTGAGAGACGATGCAATGAGAAGACGGAGAGACCGAGAGAGAAGAGAGAGAGAGAGAGAGAGAGAGAGAGGAGAGAGAGGAGAGAGAGAGAGAGAGAGGAGAGAGATTTGCGTAGAAGAGGAGTTCGTGTCCGAGGCGCGAGAGCGGCATGGAGGGAGGGAGGCAGAAGGGAGAGGGAGGAGAGAGAGAGAATGGAGAGAAGCAAAGAGGAGAGAGAGAGAGAGCAGAGAGAGAGAGAGAAGAGAGAAGTAGAGTAGAGAGAGAGAGAGAGAGAGAGAGAGAGAGAGAGAGAGAGAGATATGGAGAGAAGAGAGGAGAGGAGAGAGAGAGAGGAGAGGAGAGGAGAGAGGAGAGAGAGAGAGAGCGAGAGAGAGAGAGAGAGAAGAGAGAGAGGAGAGAGAGAGAGAGAGAAGAGAGAGAATGGAAGAGAAGAGGAGATGGAGAGAGAGAGAATGGGAGGAGATAGAGACAGAGAGAATGAGAGAGAGAGAAAGAGAGAGAAATAGAGAGAGAGATGAGTATTGAGAGGTAGAAGAGAGTAGGGAAGAAAAGGGGGGAAGATGGGAGAAAAAGAGAGTGTGAGAAAGGAAGGGGTGAGTGAGGGATAAAATGAAAGGATTAAGAAAAATAAAGAAAAACGGCTAGAAAAGAAAAATGAAAGTCAAGTGAGGAAAAAGAAAGAAAAAGAGAGAAACAAGATAAAAAATAAATAACCAAAGAATAAAGAATAATAGATGAAAAGTAAGACCATAGAAGAAACAAAAAAGGACATGCAATGACAAAGATCTAACATCCAACAAGATAAGGTGATGAAGCCGACAACAACGTAGCGCTGTCTAGTGTGTGTCTGATGCTGTTGCTTCATTTCTCTTTGTAGTCTTCTGCACGTGATATATATATATATATATTTTTTTTGTAGATCTATCATCATCATTTTCTATTGCAGTAAAGACTTTTCATTCTGGTATGAAAATAAGGTATTACTATTTCTTCAGCATGAATATGAATATATGTATTGACTGTATTGGTAATACTTTAAAATATTCTGTCTGTTTAGAAATGTACAACAGTCATATCTATAGTAGTCAGGACAACAGACTTCCCCAAAAATAATAAACCATTAAATTAAATTTGAAATCCTCTATCATTTCTTGAAAAGTCCCTCTCTTCTGAATATTTTTTCTGTATTTCTTAATGTGTATTACTCTGATGGACATTTTCTTTTTATATACAGTTCTAATTCTTCTATGGTGACAGCTCTATTCATAATAAAAAAAAATTCATTTCCATTATTCAGTGTGCTCTGTACATTGCACAAAACACAGGTATATTGAGATAAAACAAGAATAATGGGAGAAACAAAGCCGAGAGACTACTATAACATGTTATAGGTGTGAGAACAATAAACATGATTAGTCCCTGGTGGAAACGAAGCAGCAGTCTCAAAAGACTCGTTTACAAAGTTTGATTTTGTAACATTAAATTAATCTGTCTAAAATTCAATAAACAGTTTTAGCCTTCAAAATCAATCTTAAAACATTCTCAATAATTTCTTCTCAATTTTGCATCTTCGCAGCTAAAGGCTACGCATTACAACGGATAAGGCATTAGAGACGGGTAGAAGAAAAGTCGTTCGTGAGATGCATGTGATTCATCTGGAATTAACTAGTATCAATGGTTTGTCGACTCGGAATCTATGAGAGATGATTTGAACAATCCACAACAGGTTTTCTAGCAAGTACAGCATTACAATTCCCTGAAAAATGGGGTTTAATCTAGTGTTCTGGATGGTTTTACATTTTCAAACTATAAACATGACAGTTACTGATACGATCAATATCAGTGGCAATTGTGAACATGCATAATCTGTAGGATGTATTAACTAAGAACCTCTATCTGATACGTCTGTTCGTAGTGCTATAGGGAGGTGAATAGTGCTAACCAATAAAAACATTTCAAGACTCAATTTCTAGGCCAGACTGGAAGATGAACAGCCATTTGGACACATGTCATTTCGACATAAAACCAGCAGCTCGTAGACATATCTCGCAGTGAGATGATGCACCAGCGATGCAGTTTCCAGATAGTTACCTGTCTAATTAAGACGACCACCACAACTATTTGCCTTAGCTTACCTCAATGCTTTTGAGATGCCCAGTGTTGTGTTATAAACACTCCACATTAGTGACGTTCAATAACGCCCAGAAGTGAAAAAGATAAAGGGAAGAACGCAAAAAGAAACAGTTGGAATCCTTGTATTTAATATAGGCGAGGGCGCTCAATTTTAAGAGCTGGAGAACTCACAACTAAAAAATTATGTGGATCTTATCATAGATTATAGCTCGAGATACTCCACTCTAGTAAACTGATAAAAGCGCCTAAGGCGTATCTAACTTGACTAGCTCGCACACGCAACCCCATTACCTCACAACATGAAAAGAGACAGGAGCAACAACAGTTAAGCTTTAAAGTCGCAATACATACTCACCAAACCAACCATGAGCAAGTTGGCATGACCAGCTTTTCATGGAACAGGTGGCGGGAACTGCCCAGTTTGAATAAGCTGAGGTCTACAGAAAATGTGCTGGCTATATATAGTTCGCAAAGGGACTTATTGAATAGATATAGGATTATGCACGCAGCGAAGCAGAAATAAAGGAAAACATGACCAAAGACGCCAAGTTGACTCTTCACTATCATTAACTGCATATGATCCACAGTCGTTGTGCTACTAATAGGTCACTTACCAACAACGCACAAAACTCTCATCTTTATAAGAATGTAACAAAAGCGAAAAGAAAAACTAATCTAGTATGCCATATAAATCAATGCAGCGATTAAATTGAAAATAACTGCGAAGAGATATAGGCAAATTCCCTCACAGTGAAAACAAAAGTCCAAAATGAATTGTGCTATCAACATCGATGCTA
>NW_020868618.1:25000-32936 GCF_003789085.1 Penaeus vannamei | reverse complement strand
CATTAAAATGAAAATAACAAGAGATATAGGCAAATCCCTCACAGTGAAACAAAGTCCAAAAAAGCTACTCAACATCATGCTTACTCAGCAATAACTCACACTGTACACTATTGCATACTAGTTATACTGTCTTTATGAGGAAAAGTAATGAGTGCTGTATGTGTATGCATGTAAATAATCAATCAGCCTTTAAAATAAACAACAGCCTATATATAAAAAGCAGAAGGCTAATAGGAAAAGATACAGTCACAGCTTATCCTTTGTACAGAAATCTAAGTTGTGTAAATACGGTGCAAATGCACAGGCTTCACTGCCATGTACTTCCATTATTAAATAATAAAAGAAAGAGAAAAAGAGAAAAAGAAAAATGCTCCAGGCAAAACTATACAAACCCTTTCTTCCCATACAGCAACACATAAATCCTCACAACACATATTTGGATAAGAAAAGAAAAAGAAAAAAAAAATTGACCTAAACAATACAGTATGGCATATGGAGACCACAGTGAGCAAGCTTCCCCAGGGAGATTCGCTGGGCCTAGTGCTGCTGCTGAGGCCTCTGACGTTGCCTTGAGCGAGTACGAGGGGCGGCTGTACCTGAGGAGTGCATGTGGTCATCATAATCATCGTCCGGAATGTGGGGTAAAGCCTTGACGTTGCGGTTCATATCTCCATCAGGGAATTCTCCAGAGCTGTAACTACGCCTCAACTGGTTCACAATGCCGCCTCCACCCTGAGGAAGCAAAGAGAGAGGTATCTATAAATGGTCAATTTTTTATATCTGGACAATAATACTTGTGCACTTTTCAAGTCAATATGATCCACAGAGCATAACTGTCAAAAGAATATTGCATGTGATATAGATAATATGTGATTATCATATTAGGAGAACAAATAAAAACAAAATTATCAAATCTTAACTATTTCTTATTTCTATATTTCTTAAAGAGACTTGAAAAATATGTTAGCATACACTGCTCAGATAAAAGCTAGCAGAAAAAAACAAGAAATGCCATTATGCCTTAAAACTGCAAAATACATACTGCAAAAGTTGTCTTGCCAGCAAGCAAGAAGCTTATGGATGCAGGAAATACTTCAGTACAAGATGCAAATAATTTTTAGTAATATGTATATAAATACAATGTACACACACACACACACACACACACACACACACACACACACACACACACACACACACACACATACACACACACTTATAGTTTTTATTTTTTCAATAAGCAGTGTCTCATTCTCAAAAACGTGAAAAACAATAAAGACCATAAAAAAAGACAACTTTTTTGCCAAAAACTGCAGGAAATGCAAAGGAATTACTACTCATAATACAAAAAAATTCAAAAACCTAATGCTGCCAGGGATGGCATGTGTATACATGCCAAGCCCACTGTAAGTTTAGACTATTAATTGCATTTACACAGATGACACCACAAGTGCTTACTCACCAAGGAGCCAATCACTAGTCCTACCCACCTCAACTGTTTACTGGTTTCTTGATTTTTGGAATTACTTTTCTTTATTCTATATGGCCATTGGTATTGTTTATAACATTATATCAATCATAATACCAATAATAACGATAACAGCATCAGTATAAATAGCACTAGAAAAGAAAAAGAAAAAGAAAAGAAAAGAAAAGGAAAGAAAAAAATCTAGATAAAGTGAAATCAGGTGAGGTCAACATAGACTACTAATTGACTCTTTGGTGGCAGAACTTGCGGAGCTATCTACGTCTAAACACATTTCACAAAATAAAACTACAGTGAAAATTACATATTCCCAGTGGCATTGGGTTAAGATAGCTTTTTTGACATGTGAAAAGATGTAAAATTTACATTGCAACAAAAATTTTGATTATTACTTGTTTGCTACTACTGAAATTGGCTGCATGAATGTGTGTTTTACTGAATTACTCCATGTCTAGCAAATTTAACTGGTTAATGATTCCAGAAGAAGAAACTTCATTTATATCCACACATCGAAAAAAAAAAAAAAAAAAAAAAAAAAAAAAAAAAAAAGGGGGGGGAAGATTTTCTATAATTACAAAAATACACTCATCTTTCATACTGAATTACTTGATAAAAAAATAAAATATCTATGTATCTATCTGAAGCCAGAGATAAAACCTGACATAGTTGATAAGTCCCTCATATTTTTCAAGCTCTTTGGTATGTATCAACCCAAAATCCAGTGGTTGCTACACTCAAACACCACCTACACATTAAGCATACCAAGGTCTCCTTATACATAGAATACGGTAAAAAAAAGTAACATGAGATATTGGGGCCAATTATTGAATATACATTTAGTACTGTAATGAGTGAACTATGTTTGCTACTATCACAGAGAAATGGATATCATACAGTACAGTAAGCAGGTCGAGGAGGGAGAGGGGGGAGGGAGGTGAGAGTGAGATGAGAGTGAGAGTGAGAGTGAGAGAGAGGGAGAAAATGGAGGAGGAGAGGAGAGAGAGAGAGAGAGAGAGAGAGAGAGAGAGAGAGAGAGAGAGAGAGAGAGAGAGAGAGGAGAGAGAGAGAAGAAGAAGAGATGAGAGGATAGAGAGAGAGAGGGGGAGAGAGAAGAGAGATGGGGTGAACGAGCTTAAAATTCAAGGATCCGGTTCGGGTCTGTTCGCAAAAGGACCTATGGAGAAAACAGCAGTGTGGGATACTTGCATTGCAGACTTAATACTGCTATCTAAACTTCTTACATGATAGATCATTCGAGAGATTTAGCTGACTGAGATAGATAACACAAGAAAAATAGTATCATGAGGCATATAAAGAGACGTCCAAGTAGAGTAATACAGAAGAACGAATATGAAATACCTGAAAGCAACGCAGGTTCGTGACATAGTGTAGGATTGCTACCTCACTTATGCTGGACTTCTAAGCACTGAGCATCAAAGCAAGGATTTTATTGAGACAAAGTTTGTGATGACGGAGTGAAGAGAAATCAAGAGACTATGATTTAATCGACAGACTATGGACATTAAAATAAAATCGAGACCAGACCGAGGAAAATATGAGAAATGATGGGTGAAGTAATTTAGTGAGCCTCACTCGTCACAACACGTGGATGAGAGCATAACTTTTAGAGACAAGGGTGCTTGCATACGAGGAAGAAACATACATGCGCCCTGGCCCCCAGGGTAGGCTTATGCCATCCGTGCTTTTCATCTATTGTATGTGCCACAACAATCCACATAAACAAGCCGATCGCCTAGCGTCCCTGGCGTACCATAAACGCTTATCCTGATGTGTGTGTCCATATCCAACCTCTCTACTTCAATCCGTCTTCGAACCGAAGCAGCTTCCCAAGCAACCCTACTAACCAAGCACCCACACACAAAACGCAACGACCAACACACCCACACCAACCGGTCACACTACCTATCAAAGACGGCCCGATACCAACCGCTACCAGCCTCGCCCCGACCTTAACCGGCCTGCTCCCCGCCCTTCCACATTTCGATCACGCTTCACCAGCTGATGACCACACCTATAGCTTCCTAAGCAAGACATGCCTGATCTGCCTATCACATCCAAACTCCCTAACCTAAGCATGTCTTACATACGGCGACCCGTGCTATCCCTAATCTCTAAAATTGCTTCTTAGCCGATCCATGCTTCCCTACTGTAAGCGCGAGCGTCGTCCTAATGCGATGCTCGTGCTTCCCGATAAACTAACCTTCTTTCCTAGCCGAACGCGCTCATCCTCTCAAACATCTTGACCATCTAAACGCCTGCTTCACCAAACCTAACGCGAGACCAGCCGCAGTCCTGTCCTTCCCTAACCCTAACCAAGCTCCCTTTCCTAGCCCGATTCTCGTTGTCTTCCCTAATCTATACCGATCTTCCTCAGCGATTCGCCTTCTTCCGTAAACCTAACTCCTGCTTACCTAGCAGATCACCAATGATATCCCAAACCTAACCGTATATTCATTCTCGAATCGTACCGTCGCGTCCTTAACCTACCGTGCTCTCTACCGAATCTCCGGCACCTCCCTAACCTAAAGATGTGCTCCTTAAACCTAACCTCTCCTAGCTGATCGCGTGCTCCCACCTAACGTGCTTCTTACATCGCCTGCTCCCAAACCTACTGCTCTTACCATCACCCTTCCAAACCAACCATCTCCCAAGCCTCTAGTTCCCTAAACTCAGACCTATTAAATACGCCAAAAATACCTTCTAACCGTCTACACCCCCCATCATTCCCGTACTCCCTAACCTACCATCGACCGCTTCACCTAACTAACCGACTTCCTACCATCCCTACTCCCCAATCAAGCACCGTCCTTAGGCATCGCCGACTCCCGATACCTAACATCCTTCTCTATGGCAATCACTGACTTCCCTAACCTACAACACTCTCACAACGACCCCGTCTGCGACTATACATAAACACTAGCGTCCTTGCCCATCGCCTCTTCGCCTAACCTAAGCTGCTGCCAGCCATCACGTATCCGTTAAAATAAGACTATTCATTACATCGGCCGAGCCTAACCAATGCCCTCACTAGCGATCCGCTGGTCCCAACCTACCGTTTCGTGTCTTACCGATCTCGTGCTTCTCCTGAACCTAAGGCTGCTTCCTAGACCGATTCTTGCTTCCCTAAACCTAGCCAGTCTCCTAAGCTGATCGGTCTGCTTCCCCCTAAACCTAAGCCGTCTTCTAGCCTGATCCCAGTTGTTCCCGACCTAAACCGTGCTTCCCAACCTAAAGCCTTGTCTTCCTTACCAATCAGCCACGTGCTTCCCTAACCTAAACACCATGGCTTCCTAAGCGATCGCCATGACATTTACCCGAAACCGTAAAACGCGAATGACTTATGCACCCAAAGAACCTAGAGAGGACATGTACTATCGACTAGAGAACCTAGATCGCACACATGGCTACGAGTACACGACTAAAGACGCATAGGCTCACTAGAGAGAGAGCAAAGAGAGCCACTAGAAGAAAAGGTATACGCAGAAAGACAAGAAGACGAGACACGACATGCATATCAGAACGAACTGAGAGCACACAGAGACGAGAAGCAGCTGAAAGCAGAGAGAAGGAAAAGAGAATACGAGACACGAGAAGGCGAGATCGACGCAAGAGTAAGCACGAGAGAAGAGAGCACTACGTACGAGGACAGTCAAACGACGAAAGATCGACCAGTAAAGCAGACGACATGAGAGAGCGAAGAAGCACACAATGACATGACGAATGTACAGCTAAAGCAAAGAAGGAGAGAGAAGAGAGGAAAAGTCATACCCATATGTAGTACTATGTATAAAAAACTCTGAATACCTATTGCCTATATTACACTTAACTCAAATTGTACACCCCACCCACTTAGGATTGCTACACACCGGACAATCTCATTTCTCTACCAATTAGACACAATAACACACACCAATATCTCTTCTCATATGAAATCCCACCAAACGTGCTTAACACATTAAACTTATCCGGCTTCAAATACGCCGAGAAGCGTGCGACACTACAGAAAACTTATAGTTATATACCCATTTGTTAAATACAAATCAAATCCATATAACCGTATAACACATGTTGCTATTGAGTGCTAAAATTACCCTGTGAAACCCATCCCCACCGATTGCCGACAACCTGGACAACCCACCCATGATGAGCAGAAGCTGCCGATGACTTCCGCAAACCAGAACCACAGATCCAGACGCAGTCTCCTTCACTTGCAGCCGAATATTCCTACCTGATCCTTATACAAAATAACATCATGTGAATGAACAATGACAGATGAACAAACCACAAGTCTCTCAGAAGATGCCACTTCAAAAATTACACTAAGGAAGAAAAAATCGTCTGGTAAGCCACCTCGCCCTTATAATCACATATCTATCGCACTTACACATCCAACAAGATACCTATATAACCAATGCAGAGTCATTACGCATACCTCAGAGCCAACAAATGAGCAAAGTCCTATACTATCTCACTAACTTGATATTCAGTTTTACTAGATATCTATCAGCCATAAGGTCCTAAGAAACAGCCCGTGTAGAAACTATACTAATAGCGACAAAAACAATGCATAGATATAGGTAACCCACTTTCTTTCCCCCTACCGAAACCGGACTATATTACTATGACTCTCTCACTCCACATCTACCTTCCTAGATTCAAAACAACACACCACCCATAAATACATTCCCCTACTTAAACTTTTAAACACAAAATGCCACAATCCAATAATTCTAACAAATAAACACAACCTCTCCCTTGTTCCAGAGATCTCTTCTAGACACATCACTGAGACTATAGCACCACCATCCCTGCCCATAGCGCATAAAATGCCCATAGAGATCTATCAACCTAAGTATGTAGAAAATACTGCCGTATCACTTTAAAAGTCTATCTATAAGAAAAAATCCGTACACACACAACGTCTGATATGATTGAACACAGCTACCATTAACCTTCAAGAGAATCTTACCACCTCCTCTCACCGTCCGTCCTAATACGGCCCGCACTAGTGGCTAAACCGAAACCTGAAAAAGCCTTGACATTATATGCTTATATGCCTAAATAAAGAGACACCGATTCTCACTGCATCTCTCACCACCGGAGTTGGATCCCAGCTAACCCTGCGTCCGCTCCACTTTGAGCCTGGATCTCCAGATGACTTGCCCCTTAATAGCCTCTGAATCAATCAGCTCCCGTCGTCTTAGTCTTATTCGCCCCTTTAAGTCCCGGCTACTAATCACCGTGTGGCGATCAGCCCTGCTGACATTGCCTGCTTGACATTGCCAGGTTATCCATTATCATCTCGCTCCCTGCGGCGTGAGCCAATATGGTGTCCTCATAACAACAGCAACAATCTTACCCTAGACGATACTCACCCCGTGTCAACACTAACGTCAGGCTACTCCACTAGCACCCACCCGCCAGCCATCTGCCCAGCTTGTTGCATTGCCGACATAATCATTCACCAGCAATATAAAAAACTCAGGACTTCTCCTTAATAAGTCACTATACATCTCCGCAATGTCAAACAACTTAATACCTGAAAAAGAAAACGCTATTCTCTATCCCTCCCCCACAAACCACAGAGTCTTACTAAAGTATATATATAAAGAATATATATTAACATGAAACACATGTAAAAACAATCACCAAATCATACATATACACCAAACTCGAGTAGACCGTGCCTACCTACAACACACCCACTAAATCTCCCCCCCATAAAGACCCGAAGCTATCTAACCCCCTCTTCCTCCGACACATATTGCACACCTAAATAGAATCCGCTAACCACTAATGACCTCACCCAGCACCCTCCCATACACCCCCCAAACCCCTTCAAAATACCCAAACCTACCCGTGCTTCATCAAACACCTGAACAGGCATCACTCCTCCACACGTTAACGACGTCAGACTAGCTATCGCCAAATTTTCTACCTAGAAAACTAATCACAAACGCCTCCCTTATCCCCCTTCCCTCTACACTTACCTCATAATAGAAGGGGAACCAGAAGCTAAGGAAAAGGTCCGTCAGTGTCTCGAAGCATGTGAAGAAAGCAAACACGATCCAATACATCATCCATTTTACCTGAAAGAGGGAGACGAAATGTTAAAATGTGCAAAGACATGACTTGGTGAAAAAATACAATTGAATGCAACACAGACAAGATTACAAGGGGCTCCTTTCACAATGCAGACGATGATTTGTGTAAATAATGGCCATGATTCAACAACAAACATTTTTCCTGTAATATCAAAGCCACTGTAATAAACGACAGTAACTACTAATAAACATAAAAAAATAATAATAATAATAAAAATAGATAAAAAAAATCACCACTCTTCAGCAATATCAATTTGTATACTGAGGTCAAAATTACAAATATTACTTACACTTCTACATTCAAACAGACAGACAAACACACACA
>NW_020868618.1:5000-20000 GCF_003789085.1 Penaeus vannamei | reverse complement strand
TACTTCCCTTCTCCTTATCCACCTTGTTTTCTTTCCCCTCTTCACATCCACTTACCCCCCCCCCCTTTCTCATGCACCTCATCTCCCTCCTTTACTAATTCCTAAGTGTGATACTGAGTTTATCGCTTCTTCCTGATTCTCTCCTCTCTCCTATTTATCCATTAATTTCTTCCCACCCCCCTTCCGTTACCTCTTCTCTCGGTGTATATATTTATATACTTATCTCTTCTCGCCCCAAATTCCTCTCGTCCGTTACCTTTCCACTTGTTTCTCTCTCTCTCTCTCTCTCTCTCTCTCTCTCTCTCTCTCTCTCTCTCTCTCTCTCTCTCTCTTCTCTCTCTCTCTCTCTCTCTCTCTCTCTCTCTCTCTCTCACACACACACACACACACACACACACACACACACACAAACATATATAATATATATATATATATATAATATATATATATATATATAATACGTAACTTAACCATCACTGCCTGAAATCATGAACCACACAGGGTCCATGATGGCGAGTTAAAACAAAGGTCTGAACGAAAATAATAATCCTGAGAGATAACGAAGCGACGCGAACAATACTTTAATTACAGAGAAAAATCTGAGTAAATAAAATCAACATAATGTGTATGTATACGAGCATATACATGTATTCATGCGTGATGTGTGTGTGCGTGTGTGTGTGTGTGTGTTGTGTGTGTGTGTGTGTGTGTTGTGTGTGTGGTGTGTTGTGTGTGTGTGTGTGTGTGTGTGTGTGTGTGTGTGTGTGTGTGTGTTGTGTGTGTGTGTGTGTGTGTGTGTGTGTGTGTGTGTGTGTGTGTGTGTGTGGCGTTGCGCGTGCATGTGTGCGTGCGTGTGCATGCGTGGTGTGCATGTGTGCGTACGCGTGTACATTGCGCACATATTCAATCATTCGCTCACTCACTCCCCTACACATCCACAAATAACCGAGAAAGCAACGCGCAGATAAACACACAGACCGACACAAGAAAGAAAGAAAAACGGGAAAAAATGACGTCATCACCTGTCATGGCGGACAAAGGAAATTACGCGAACGAGGAAGAGACAGACAAACAAGACGCCCGCGATGACATGAACCGCCTGAGCGACCGAGGGAGAGAGACCGAGAGGAAAGAGACATTTGGGGAGAAAGGGGGAAAGGGAGGAAAGAGAGAGAGAGAGGGAGGAGGGAGAGGAGAGAAGGAAAGAGAGAGGGAGGAAGGAGAGAGAGGGAGGAGAGGGAAAGAGAGGAGAGGAAGGAAAGAGAGGAGAGAAGGAGAGGGAGGGAGGAGGAGGAGGAGGAGGGAGGGAGGAGAGAGAGAGAGAGAGAGAGAGAGGAGAGAGAGAGAGAGAGAGAGAGAGAGAGAGAGAGAGAGAGAGAGAGAGAAGAGAGAGAAGAGAGAGAGAGAAGAGAGAAGAAAGAGAGCGAGAAAGAGAGGAGAAAGAAAGAAAGAGAAAGAGAAAGGAAGAGGAAGAAATCGAGAGAGATGAAGCCAAACAGCCGACATGATCAATGCGCGGAGGAAGCGAAGAAAAGGGTGAGTGGAAAGAGTGAAAGAGTGAAAGACTGAGAGGAAACGAAAAAAATCATTCTATCTCTGATCTATCCCCCCCCCCCCTTCCTCGATTCTCCCCTTGCCCCCTCCCCCCTCCCACCCACTCTCAAGCCTCCTTCCACCAAATTATTCCCTCCTTTCTCCCCTCCTCCCCTCCCTGCTTATTTCCCCTTTAAAATTTCGATTTCTCACCCTTCTCCTTTATTACGTTTCTCTCCCATCACTCCCTACTTAACTCCTCCTCCTTCTCCCCTTTTCTTCTTCTTCCTTCCTTCCCTATCTCCTCTCTCCATCTCATCTCTTTTTCTCCTTACCTCCATCTCAGTCCCCCTCCCTCCCTTTCTTCCTCTCTCACTCCATTCTCCTTTATCCCCCCCTTCCCTCACTCACTGCTCCTTCCCCTCCATTCCTCCCCTCCTTTCCACCCTTCCTCCCTCTTCCCTCCTCCCTCTTATCCCTCCTCCACACCCTCCTTTCCCTCCTCTCTCCCCTCCTTTCCACCCTTTCTCCTCCTCTCCTCCCCTTCCCTCCTTCCTCCTCCTCCTCCTCCTCCCCTCCCTCCCCTTCCTCCTCCTCCACCACCCTTCTCCTCCTCCCCCTCTTCCCTCCCTCCCTCTTTCCCTTCCTCCTCCACCACCCTCCTTTCCCTCCCTCTTCCTCCCTCTTCCCCTCTCCTCACTTCCACCTTTTCTCCCTCCCTTTCCCCTCCTCCACCACCTCCCTCTCTCCCTCTTTCCCCTCCTCCACCACCCTCCCTCCTCCCTCCTCTCCCTCTTCCCCTTCCCCCTTCCCCTCTTCCCTCTTTCCTCCCTCCTTCCCTCCTTCCACCACCCTCCCCTCCCTCCCTCCCCTTCCCTCCTCCTCCTCACCCTCCTTCCCTCCCTCTCCTCTCTTTCCCCTCCTCACCACCCCTGCCTTTCCCCTCCCCCCTCCTCTCCCTCCCTCCCTGCTCCCCTCCGCCCGCCCCCAAACGCCACCGTAACAAGCGGCGCCCACGGCCTCCCCGCGCGGAAGGCCGAGGGAAGGCGTGTCTTCCGTACTTCATGACGTCGGCGGCGGAGATGGGCGGGAGAAAGATGAGGGCAGAAAGCGAGAAGAGGAGGAGAGGGAAGAGGAGGAGAGGAAAAGAGAAGAGGAGGAGGAACGGAGGAGGAGAAAAGAGAAGAGGAGGAGGAGGAAAGAGGAGGAGCAGCAGCAGAAAAAGAGAAGAGGAGGAAGACGTGGTGAATAAGGAGGAGGAGATCGAAAAAAGAAAGAGAGGAGAGGAGAGGAAAGACGATCAGGGAAAAAAAAGAGGAGGAAAAGAGAGATGAAAGGAACAGGAGAAGAGAAGAAGGAGAGGACAGGAGGAACAGCAGCAGCAACAGAAGTAGGAAGGACGGAAGAAGAGAGAGTAGAAGCAGAAGAAAGGAAAGGAAGAAGAAGAAGAAGAGAAGAAGACGAAGAAAGAAAACAGCAAACAGAGGCATAAAAACAAGGAAGAGACCGAAAGACGGGAGATAGCGCAGCTCCGAGGATCTAAAAATAAGACAGAAAGGGGAAAATCCAAAGAGCGAAGATGAAGAGGTAAAGCGCGGGTATTGGGACAAGAAGAGAAAAGGAAAGCGAATCGTACAAAGATATATTTAATAAAAGAACAATGCAGCGAGATAAATGATAAAAAAGAATAAAAGTAAAAATAAAAAAGTATGTATATATATCTGTGTGTGTGTGTGTGTGTGTGTGTGTGTGTGTGTGTGTGTGTGTGTGTGTGTGTGTGTGTGTGTGTGTGTGTGTGTGTGTGTGTGTGTGTGTATGTATGTATGTATGTATGTATGTATGTATGTGTATGTGTGTGTGTATAAATACATATACATACATACACACACACACACAAATACCGCAAGTCGCACCTTCCGAAATAAAGCCCCGCCGGAGAGCAGAAGCCAATAAAACAAAGGAAAAACGCCACCAAAGCGTCGGCGTCACACCTGTCATAGATTCTTGGGCGGTTCTTACGCCCCCGCTCGAAGTACCCAAAACACGCACCAAAAAATGAAAGAAACGGAGATCGTCCATTGAATGAAACTCGTTACTGTTTATTGCGGATCATAAAGGTAGACACGAGATAAAACATTCACAGCACACTGACACATGTATACAAATACAAGCACAAACAAAAATACACACAAACAGTTACATACAATCACACACACAAACAGTTACATACAATCACACATTACACACAAACATACATACAATCACACATACACACAAAAACATACAATCACACATACACACAAACAGTTACATACAATCACACATACACACAAACAGTTACATACAATCACACATACAGCAGACACCGAACAGATACATACAATCCCATGCAGAACAGACACCCCTTAGAATCCCAAACAACAACAAAAACAACAGCGACAAACAACCACACGGCCCAGCCATGAGTCAAGACAACCTCGGGGTTAATTTGGGCCGAAGCGTCTCCCAAGAAAGCGGCCAGAGAGCGGGGGTCTTCACAGGCGACGAAGACTAAGACCAAGACTAAGACCCGACCGCCGCGGCATATTTCGCTGGCTATGAGAGGAATCTGGTCGTTCCTCTCTCTCGTCTCCCGCCTCTTCCTCTGTTACCTCGCTGGGCCGTCTTCGTCTCTTGGCTCGTACTCATTTTTCTTCTTAGTCTTCGTATGTCTTAAGTTTCACGCAACCGAGGCTCGAATGCACGCAGGCACGTACACGTACATACATACACACACACACACGTACGTACACAGCATATACCACAGTCATTCCCTAATAAGTCGTACGGATGCCATCGTACATTATGCAAATCTGCGCTTACAGATCATGATCTTGCAAATTGAATAAATTAATTTCGCGTCTTCAACCCTACTTTAGTCCGAAGTCCACGTCGATTAGCCTTTCCTGAAGCTCGAGTTAAAACCGTTTCAAAACCAACACCTAAATCCCCACGGTGCATGTCGATCTACATTTATTTATTAAATCTACAACTTCATTTATTTGGTAAAATCTACTTTACAACAAAGATCGACAAAAAATAAACAAAATTACTTACGTATTCTTTGACGTTTTTCGTCTTGACGGCCTTGTACGAGTAGTAGGCTGGGAACAGTGTCCCAAACACTAATCTGTAATGACAAAGAAAAATACTCATTAGAATCAAGCACGGTGGAATGGAAAATGGACGAAGAGGAAAAAGAGGAAGAGGAGAGGGAAGTGAGGGAGTGAGGGTGAGGGAAGGAGTGGGGGAGTGGGGGGGGAGGGGAGGGAGGGTAGGGAGGGAGGAAGAGAGGGAGGGAAGGAAGGAAGGAAGAGAGAGAAGGAGAGAGAGAGAGAGAGAGAGAGAGAGAGAGAAGAGAGAGAGAGAGAGAGAGAGAGAGAGAGAGAGAGAGAGAGAGAGAGAGAGAGAGAGAAGAATGGCATTATTTCCCGAGAATGAATCGATACGCTAATTAGACACCGGAGCGCCCCCGCACGTGTCTGTTGACTCTGTTCTGCACTTGGCACCCCCGGTTGCCACAGGGCGCTGCCCACTCGGCAACAATAGGCCGGCCTTGCTGTAACCCCCCCCCCTTTTCATTCTACAACAGAACTCTCCATTGTAATTTCTCCTATTTTGTGCGTTTGTGTTCATGCTCCTGTTCGTGTTTAAGGCTCATGTGCATGTTCATGTGAGCGTGTGCGTGTGTATTTGTGCGTGCATGTGTATTTGTGCGCGCGATCAGAAGTATAGTAAGAGTTCAGAAGTATAGTAAGTGCAGCGGCCAAGGTGAGAGAGACCGCAGCTGGTGCAAAGTTACGAGCTGCCTCGTAGCAGCAATCAGCTGGAGCAGGCCAGCTGTCAGGTGGCGTCCCCTGACCTGGCTCGTGTCCAAATAAGCCGCCTAGGACAAAGCCTCTCTCACTCCTCGCCCCGCCCTGCATCCCTCCTTCATCCAAGCCAATCCCCTCCCTTCACCGGCTGTAGTAGGCCTACATTCAGAGATAGTCCGTCAGTAAGCCGCAAATACCATCCTCCTGACCTACAAACGCGCGCGCGAGCACGTGCTTGCCCCGTGCCAAGGCTCCACCAGGCACAGTGCCGCATTCCCGGAAACGAGAACCGCCTCACAACAAACAGAATGACAGAAGGCATCCGCAGACGGGTGTGCGGCGTGGCACTTGAACCTAATCGCCGCGCCCAGGTCTCCGAGGCTTGGCACTCACTTCCGGAGTAAGTAATACTTGTTTTCCTGCATTAATGGCCACGAAAACCTGAATGGTGCCAAGATCAGACTAACGCGAATTGAAGCACCTTGACTCTCTCACCCTGTCTCTTTCTCTCTAAATAAGCGTTTATAAATAGGTAATATATTTATTCTCCCGACTGCAGAAACGAACACTTTGCACGCTTTATCGCTCTGGCGGCGCTCCCACCTGAGCAAGAGGAACTTCCCACGCATCTCCAACTCCACACTCCACACACACAAACAAGCAAAAAATAAGCAAAAACTACAGAACAAAGAAAACTAAAAAAAAGGGGGAGGAAGGGGTATATGGTCAGGGGTTAGCGCAACGCCACACTGAAATAACTATATACGATGCAGCGCAAACTGGATTACTCTATTACCTAGAAAAAGAAAACAAAATAAAAGTTACAGAACACAGCACACGCGAGGGCCTGAGGGCGCTTGTGGGACGTGTTAGTAATGGGCTTGCAGGGGCAGAGGCGCAGCAGCAGTACCTGAAGGCGGCGTAGAGGATGGCGGCGCTGTTGGGCAGCACGAGGGCGGCCACGACCACCACCACAGTCAGGTTGGTGAGCGTGACCCTCACGCGCAGCCGCGACGACACCAGCACGTCCTCGTACAGGTGCGCCACCGTCACCATGGAGTCCGACCTCTGGAGGCGAGCCTGGCCAGCGAGGGCCTCCTGGAGGTCGTCTTCGAGGATCTCCTGACCTCCTTCTTCCTCGCTCAGCTGGTCGAGGGGTGGAGGCACAGACAAACCCGGCGCCCGTGGGTGCTGGGAGTGGGCGTGGGGACGGTGTAAGTGTGGTCGGGGCACCCCTGGGTCGGAGGCGGAGTGCATGAGGCGCCGGGCACGCCCACGGTACACCGCGCCCGGAGGTTCCCTCTCGCCGGGCACGGGACTCGCGCATGGCGGCGTTGGGGAGTCGTCGTAGCTGTCGAAGCTCTCGCTGAAGTCGTAGTTTTCGGCAGCGGGAAGGGCCTGCTCGCCCGGGTAGCAGACGGGCTGGGGGAGATGCGGTTGGGCGGGCTGCCCTGGCTGCGCGGCCTCCCTCCGGAGATACTGGGCGTCATGGCTCTGGCAGGCGGGGTCTGGGGGCGAGAACGGAGAGACGAAGGGAGCGCCTTGATGAGGTCCTTGTGGCATGCCCTGCAAGGCCGGTTGGGCGGCGTAAGAAGGCTCGAAGCGAGACTGCTGGGCCTGCACAAGGCGGGGGGCTGGGCTCAGCTGCTGAGCGGGCGTCGGGTCGGCGATCCGCAGGTCAAGCCCAGGCTCTGCAGGATTTGCATCCGAGTCGGACTCCTCGTCGATCAGACGAATCCTCAAGTTGGCGAGGTCCCTCGCGGCCGCCTGAGAGGAGCCCGACCTCTGCGGAGCCGGGGGGGCCACGCCGCCCGGGAGAGGCGGGGACATCGGGCGGCCTTCGCTTGCACTGCTCGAGGGAGAGCTGACTGGGTGGCTGACGATCTTGGTGAGGCGGTGGGTCTGCTGCGCCGCTGGGGAGGCCTGCGGAAAACAGGCCCCGGCGGCGCCACGGGCGTCAGCTGCATGTGCACAGTGGTTACGGGCGCCGCAGAGACCTTCGCGGCACTGACGGCTGCCTGTGTGACGGAGGCGAGGGGTGTGGGGGCACGAGCGTCGCAGCCAGGACTGATGGGCACTTGAGCGGCAGTTATCAGCTGTGAGGGAGGGGCAGGGGAGGAGGGCACCGGAGTGGTGCTCGGGGACGGCCTGGAGGGCGGCTGCGGCGCCTGGCGCTTGGGGCCCGATCGCCGGAGACGCTCCTTCTGTGACTTTGTCGCTGAACTTCCTGGGGTCCTGGTGAGCTCCGACTGCGAGTCGAGAGGCGACCCAGCAAGGCTCCGCCCCAAGCTGGAGGCGCCGTCCTCCGTGGAGACGCTGGCGAAGCTCAGCTCACTATCGGTGAGACTCACGAAGGAGTCTTGGCGCTCCATCCCGCCGCCTCACTATTTCTGTCACTGCCGCTACCCACAGGGAGGTCTCGCACTCCTGAACGTGGTCACACCGACATGATAACCCTCTGTGCGCCGGGACGTGACAGCAAGCGCGACCGCAGAACTACGACACGAGTGTCTCGGGTGCCGGAGAGAGCCAGGGTGTGCCCGGGTACAGAGCCAGAGTGCCACTGGGTGCCCCGTCGCCGCCAACACTCCCTCAGACTCAAATAGCTCCCCGCTCTCTGGCATGTGCGCCGCGTGTCACACTTCCCTCTGCTACAAAGACCACCTTTCGTTACCGGCCTCAATACTACGGCCTTCCGCGATCTCCCTGGCCTACGTCGGTGCCTGGGACCTCGGGCCTAGAGCACACGGCCGGCAAGACCCCGCACACCACACGGAACACAGGCCAGTGTTCCCCTGCGACCCCTTGCATAACTTGACACGTCGAGACCTGTACAATCCCCGAGATCTTCGTCTAGGTAACAGGGAACAGGTCGCCTCGCACAACAACGTGCACGGGAACAACAGCTGACGGGAATCGCTAGGGCTTATTTTTGGAGGCGTGGATGCCCACAGGCCGGTCTGCTACTGTTGCTGCTCTTGCTGTTCTTGCTGCTGCTGTTGCTCTCCAAGTCGACAACAAGTTCTCACGCACACAGGTCTTCCCCAGGTGCCCGGCGCCCACCACTTCCGTACTCACCAGGCCTCCCCAGGACACTCCGCCCTAACAACGCTCACCCTTCCTCTCTTTCGCTCCCTCACAACCTTGCTATCCGACAACTGTCATGCACACACTGCGTGGACACCCTTCCTGGCTTGTCGCATTCGCCTAGCAAAGCATGACGTACTGCCATGACTTCTTGGACAAATGAGACGTCCGTTCCTAACCCCTAAGCCATGCCCCATCCCATCGTCCTTCCAAACTTTCCCCTTCCTCTATTCTGCCCCAAAGTCCCTTCCCCTCCTCCCCCCTCCCAGCAGACGCCCCAATGAGAGAGCCGGAGAGCAAGAGAACAGTGTCAACCGAGTTAATTCACCCAATGACTCGTTCATCAACGCACGCACGCTTGTGACGCAACTCCGGGCGAAGACAGTGGTGAAGACAGCGCTGCATGTTATGATGATAAGGTTGGCCGTTTTCGGTGGTGCGTTGGCAGTCCTACCGTCCTGACAACTGGTGTCAATTACGGCGTTGGTAGCCCTTGTGCCAACGCCTCTGCATGGTAACCCGAATTACCGATGTCTGACTAAAATAATTTTCTACGTGTCACTATATGCGATGTCTCTGTTGACAGTACGGGCTGAAAAAACGACGAAACGACCGCCCTTGCCGCCTCCACGCTGCGACGGCGGAGCGGCTCGGACGGCAAAATGGCGTGCTGATGATTGGCAATGGCGTTCGTGGTACTAGCATAAGCAGCGAATAACGACGGAGTGAGGATGCAGGTGGTCGTGGCTGGCGGGGTCGGCTGCGTCAGTGTTCCTGGGAAACATTTCAGGTTCGTCAGGTTCCGCCGAGTCCCAGTGACCCTTTGCGATGCGGACTGGCTTCCTACCTGCCCTCCTACGCTCTTCTACTTGCCCTCTACGCCATGCCGCTCTTTCCCTCGGCATTCCTTCCCTGTTCCTCCCTACACCCTAGTTACTAATGCAGCGATATTACTCCCTGATGATAGCTACTACCAACTGGCCCTACAGTATACCTTCGTTTAAGCTTTACTCTCACCCCCGTAGCCGACACCTACACCATTCCACAATACCTATCCCACCCACGACCTCAAACCTTTACAGAAAAAATATCTACCTTTCCCAATCATAAATAACCCCCCTCCCCTACCACTACCCCCAACCCCCCTCGCCCATACACTTGCCGAGGGCCGAGCAGCGGCGGCGGGACAAAGGCGGATAAAGCGCGCCGTAACATCAACAGTTTACGCCGGGCGTCGTCGGCTCGCGGTCATCAGAGGCGTGTGTGTTGTTTCGTGAGGCAGAGGCAGCCTCTTCCCCTCGATGATGTCCTTAGGGGTCTCGCAAGACGTCCTGGGCCGCGGGGGTGTTGCAGAGCGAGGTCCCCGAGGGCTACTGGTGGTCAGGGAGGAGGTGAGGCCCGGGCGGGGGCGTCCAGGGGCGTCCCCCCGCCACCATTCGAGGGATGTACACCACCAGGCGGGCGCCGTCGTTGAAGAAAATGGTGATCCGGAACTGGATGCTGTTGGGATAGGACATAATGCCCCCCTCGCCTCCCTCCCCCTCCTCTTCTCTCTCTTCTTCCTCCCCCTCCTTCCCCCTCTCTCAAATCACGCAGAAGACGGAGGAAGGGGAATGGCACAGGGCCCACGACACTCGCCCGAAGCGGCACTGCGAGGTGGCACTCCCTTTCGCCGACGCCGAGAGTCACACGCGGCGCGGCACCACTCGGGCAGGCCCAGCTGATTTTCGAGCCCAGCTGATGTTCGAGCCCAGCTGATGTTGGAGTCACGGCGGTGCTGCGAATCGGCGCCGAAGGGAAGAGGCTTGGCGACGCCGCATGGGACTGACGCTTCCTCTTCTTGGCTGACGGGGAGGGCGAGAGGGATCGGAGAAGGCGGGGCTAGCAGGCGTAGGCCTATGTCAGCCTCTGGTCTACGCGTGCGTCCTGTCACCTGTCAGTAGGCGGAGTACAGGGAGGGAAAGAAGTACCGATAAAAGTAAACGAAAATAATAAAACACTGTAAACAATAATAAAAAGGTCATCAAAATCAGTGGAGAAATAAAAATAAAAAAAAATAATTAATCTAATCTATACGGACGTGACTAGAAAAAAAAACTAATTACAGGAAATGAACATAAATGATAATTATGACAAACCCCTGAAAAAAAAAAAAAACTTCCCGACACACGCACACACCGACGCACTCCTCAAAAGCACGTGTAAGCCAGAAGACTACGTACAGAACTACGCATCGTGACCTTTGCCTCCCCGAGCACGACAAGCAAGACCCCCCCCCTCCCTCCCCTCCACCCCACCCCACCGAGAACAAAATCACGAACGCCTCATTCCAATCCGCTCGTCTCATGGCAACACACCGAGAAGACGCCCGAGGCCAACACCTCCCCCCCCCCCCCCCGACACACACACACACACGTCCCCTTATCAATTTCATTCCAAACTTCAATAAAAGGTCTGTTACGTAAACCCTTCCCCCTCCCCTTCCCCCCCCTCCCCTCCCCCTTTCTTCCCTCCATCAACCTTCACCCCTCCCTCCCCTCTCCTGCACCTCCATGCAACCTCCGCGACGCCCACCTCCCTCCCCTCGCCCTACCCTCCCCTCCCCCCTTTCTTCCCTCCATGCAACCTCCGCGACGCCCACGCCGTGCAAGACAAGGCGCGCCAATAAAACGGCCTCCAATCGCAGCCCCACACACAGGACCCCAATGATGTAATAGGTTACCTCCTCCAACCACCCCCCCCCCTTCCCCCCCTCCCTCCCTCCTTCCTCGTCCTCCTTCAATTTAAAAGCCCAACAACAGCCCCACTATAAGAGAAAGCCCTGACCCCCCCACCCCTCCCTCCCCCCCCACAAGCCCCACCATTAAAACTACCCCCCTCCCCTCCCCCCCCCCCCCTATGGTACTGGAGTGAAGTACCACCGCGTTAACAGCGACACCTCTTCAGGCAAGCCACACGTGCGTCGCCTTGCCTTTGCGTCTGTTTGTATCTCTCTCTTAATTATGCCCTCGGTGCCAGATACTTTTTATCCTCGTCTCTGTCCCTATCTCTTTCTCTTCCTCCCCACCCCCTCTCTCTCTCTCTCTTTTTTCCCTTCTTTCTTTCTTTCTTTCTTTCTTTGTCTCTCTCTATCTCTCTCTCTCTCTCTCTTTCCCTTTCTCTCTCTCTCTCTCTCTCTCTCTTTCCCTTTCGCTCTCTCTCTCCTCTCTCTCTCTTCCTCGCTCTCCTCCTCTCTCTCTCTCTCTCTCAACTGCAGTGAAAAAAAACAGAAGGTATATAATGAGAGGGATAAGCGAGAGGAAACGGGGAAAATAACGAGCGCCTTCACGCGAGCACACAAGGCAGAGTTAGAGCGCAATCATCCCTTCTTCTCGTCAGTGTTTGCAATGACACACGACACCGCAGCTACACCTTCGCGCTCTGCCACCTTCGCACACAAGCACTCGCACTTACAGACACATGGACGCACACATACAAGCCCTGGCGCACACACTTACGTACAGAAAAAAACGAATCACACACACACACAAGTACATAAATCAACAAACAAAGACACAAAAAGAAGGACAAACGCACACACACACAAACAAAACACACCCACGCAGCGCAGATATGACCACACACGGGAACACGCACACAAATATGCGGACAGTCGCACGAGTGAAATACTACGAATACCTCGACCCACCGCAGAATAATGTGGGTTGGACAGCCACTCGCACTGCACTCACGATTCGACAAAGACAATACTATAACTTTCAACAATGATTAGTCCTAATTTGCATATTTTTTTCGGCGCGAGACCCAATATTTTTGCAACTCCCAGCGTCAAAAGACAATATATGGCAATCTGCGGCGGCGGCGAGGGAGCCATTCCACTTTTCGGCGGCAAAGACAATATTGCAATTTCCGGCGACGAAGATAATATTACATTTGTGGGAGGGGGGGAAGGGGGGAAGGGTGAGGAGGGGGGGGGAGGGGGCAGGGAGTACGGGCCATGACATAGAAACGGGGGCCACATCTCTCTCCGACCTCCGTCAACTCTTAAAGATAGATAGATAATAGATAGATATAGAGCAAAATAGAAAGAGAGAAATATAGAGCGAAAGAGAAAGAGAGAAAGACAGAGCAAAATAGAAAGAGAGAAATATAGAGCGAAAGAGAAAGAGAGAAAGACAGAGCGAAAGAGAAAGAGAGAAAGATAGAGCGAAAGAGAAAGAGAGAAAGATAGAGAGAAAGAGAGAAAGACAAACAGTGACACGAATATATCACAAAGGAAAAGAGAGAGATAAGCAAAAGAAAAAGGCCGATAGAAAAAAAAATAGACAATAACACACGAAGCATTTCTGAGAGCGAAGTCAACACAATCCAACCCCGCAAAACAAACAAACAAACCCTGCTAACAAAAAAGACAGGAATCAAAGACAAAAAAAGAAGAAAAAGAAAAGAAAGACGAGACGAGAAGAGAACAGAACAGAAGAAAATAGAAGACAGAACAAAATAAACAAGAAAAGAACAACCACAGGAGAAAAAACGCGAAAAAGAAAAAAGAAAAAAGAAAGACGAGAAGAGACGAGAACAGAACAGAACAGAAGAAAATAGAAGACAGAACAAAATAAACAAGAAAAGAACCACCACAGGAGAAAAACGCGAAAAAGAAAAAAGAAAAAAGAACGACCACAGGAGAAAGACAAGAAAAAAAAAAAAAAAAAAAAAAAAAGAAAGAAAAAGAATAAAAGAAAAAAGAAAGACAAGAAAAAAGAAGAAAAAAAAAAAAAAACTCATCCAGCGCTTAAATATAGCCACATGTCGAAGCTGACACAGCAAGACCTGAGAACGACAGCGTGAGTCATGTGGCGGTGTCGTCTCGTCCTCTTCCTCCTCATCTCCAACACGAGCCATTTTCGCGTCAAATTCGCAGGAGGAGAAGAGATGCGAGTAGGAGTAATTCGTAGCAATGGTAGCTATAGTAAGGATGGTAGTAGTAACAAAAGAAGAATGAAGGAAGAAGAAGGAAGAAGAAGAAGAAAAGAAAAGGAGAAGAAAAAGGAGGAGGAGAAAAAAAGGAGGACGAGAGGAGGAGGAGGAGGAGGAGGAGGAGGAGGAGAAGAAGGAGGAGGAAAAGAAAAAGACAAAGGAGGAGGAGAAAAAGAAGGAGAAGGAAAAGAAAAGAAAGAAAGGAGAAGACTAAAAAAAGGAGACGGAGATGGAGAAGAAGTGAGGCTATTAGTCCCTACCTCCCACACCTCGCACCAGATCTTATAATCAACCGATTCTCCGCAACAATCTCAATCAACACTCAATCCCAATTTCCCTCAAGATAATCTCACGAAACAAGTAATAAAATAAACAAAGTCACGCAGATAAAAAAAAGAAGAGAAAGAAAGAACCCCAAGATAATTGCGAGGTGAATCACGAAAGCGTTCAGTCACCACCACAGCTCCTCCATCCTCACCACTTCACCACCAGAGAGTGATGGAGAGAACGATGCTGATGGTGGTGGTGGTGGTGGTGATGGCAAGTCACGTTTCCATAAACGCCAGGGGGGGGGGGGCGGCGGCATGGAGTACGGGCTACATCGTCACAAGATAGATAAATAGATAGATAGACAGATAGATAGATAGAGTGTCAGAAACAATTAGTTAGAGGAGGTGGAGGAGGAGACGGAGGAGATGAAGAAGAAGGAAAAGAAAAAGAAGGACGAAAAAAATGGAATGGAGACAAGATAGACAGACAGACATAGAGTCAGACACAATTAGTGAGAGGAGATGGAGGAGGAGAAGATGAAAAAGACGAAGGAAAAGAAGAAGATGAAAGGAGAAGACGAAAAAAGGAAATGGAGGCAAGATAGATAGATAGATAGACATATAGATAGAGAGTCATAAACTAT
Source organism: Penaeus vannamei (assembly GCF_003789085.1). NCBI lineage: Eukaryota > Metazoa > Arthropoda > Malacostraca > Decapoda > Penaeidae > Penaeus > Penaeus vannamei. The sequence goes on along the minus strand of NW_020868618.1, from coordinate 5,636 downwards.
TAGTAAGAGGAGGCAGATGAGGAAGAGGATGAGAAGATGAAGAAGAAGAAGGAAAAGAAGAAGAAGAAGAAAGGAGAAGACGAAAAAAGAAGATAGAAACAAGATAGACAGATAGGTAGATAGATACACAGACAGATAGATAGAGAGTTAATGAAAAAACAAATAAAGCCACCTGGTGATCATTAAAACAAACAAAAACAATCGCACCAAAGATGAACATCCTAAAAGCTTTCAAAAAGAAGAAAAAAAGGAAGAAGCAAAAAAAAAAAAAATTTCGACACTCCCGCAACGATGCTCTTCGTGCAATAAAACGAAATGAGAAACGGAACAAGAGGAGGTGAACGAAAACCATAAAGCACGCACGAACGCACGCACAAGTCATAAATAATTCAAGAAAAAAAGAAGAGAAAAGAAAGCAGGAGAGAGAGAGAGAGAGAGAGAGAGAGAGAGAGAGAGAGAGAGAGAAGAGAGAGAGAGAGAGAGAGAGAGAGAGAGAGAGAGAGAAGAGAGAGAGAGAGAGAGAGAGAGGAGAGCGAAAGGGAAGGAGAGAGAGGAGAAGCAGAGAGGAGAGAGCAAAACAACCATCTCCTTAACCTTAAAACGCCAAATCAAAACAAAGACTTAAATTAAAAAAAA
>NW_020868617.1:217444-237280 GCF_003789085.1 Penaeus vannamei | reverse complement strand
CGCGGGGCGTGGCGAGATTCTAATGGAGAGTGAGAGTAACCGGGTCTTTGTTTACTATGTTTAGTTACACCACTTAGTCCGCTATAATAACATTATATTTACCCGGGAAGGGCCTCGCGCTTCGGTTCAACGCGCGGGTCGTGGTGTCTTCTGCTTTGGCTGTGCTGGGGGAGGTTCCCGGGTTGCGCAGGATTTAATTCTATTTTAATGTAAATGTGTATATGTGAGGATTGGGGTTTATTTTTTTTGTGGATAGAGTTAATGCTTATTTTTAGGAGTGAGAGCTATCTGCTTGGGATTAAGGATGGGTGGATGGATAACTTTCGTCAGTGTTTATTATCAGCATTGCCTTAATATTATCATTGTAGTACTTGGTTGTTGTTTTTGCTTCTGTTGTCTGTTGTTTTATATAGAATGTAGTAGTTCCTTGTTGCTGTTGTTTTAGTATGAAGTAGTAGTAGGAGTTAGTTGTTTGCAGTAGTGGTAAGTAGGTATAGTAATAGGTAGTAGTTGTTTTGTTGTTGTCTGATTTTAGTAGTAATAAGTAGTAGCCTGTTTTTGTTGTTGTTTCAGTAGTAAGGGGAGGTAGTAAAGTAAGGTAGTAAGTAGATATTGTTTTTAGTAGCATTAGTAGTAATAGGGAATAGCAGTAGTTGTATTAGTAGAATGTAGAAGCAGTAATAGTTGTTTTGTGTTATTGTTATTATTTTCATTATTCTGTTATCATTTTATGATTAGTAGCTTAGTCTATTGAGGAACAGTAGTTGTCAGTGTGTGCTGTCTAATATTGCTCAGTACCACATTACTTATAGATTATTATAATTACTAGTAGTAGTGTGTATTGGTATTTCAGTTATTACAGAATAATTACCTGTATATTCACTATTATTAGTTAGTTTTAGTAATAGTGTGTATTCTGTTGTATTTATTGTTATCATTATTACCTTATCCATCTAATTCGTAACGGAAAGTATCAGCCTTACTGAGAAATAATACTGCGTCTCGCGGATTAATTCGCAAGTGAGCAGAAGAAAGCAATAATAAGAGTCTCCGGCATATCGCAAGTGGAGCGAGAAGAAGCAATAATTAAGAGTCTCGCGGATTTTTATCGCAAGTGGGGAGCAGAAAGAAGCAATAATAGAGAGGTCCTTGCCGGATTATCTGCAAGTTGGGAAGCAGAAGAAAGAGTAATATTGAGTCTCCGGATTATCGCAAGTAGGAGCAGAAGAAGCGAAATAGATATGAGTGCCTCCGGATTATCGCAAGTAGGAGCAGAAGAAGCAATAATATGAGTCTCCGGATTATCGCAAGTGGGAGCAGGAGCTTCAGATTAACGCAAGTAGACAGAAGCAATAATATGGAGTCTCCGGAATTAATCGCAAGTAGGAGCAGAAGAAGCAATAATATGAGTCCTCGCGGAATTATCGCAAGTAGGAGCAGAAGAAGCAATAATATGAGTCTCCGGATTATCGCAAGTAGGAGGCAGAAGAAGCAAGTAATATGAGTCTCCGGATTATCGCAAGTAGGGGAGCAGAAGAAGCAATAATATGAGTCTCGGATTACGCAAGTAGGAGCAGAAGAAGCAATAATATGAGTCTCCGGATTATCGCAAGTAGGAGCAGAAGAAGCAATAATATGAGTCTCCGGATTATCGCAAGTGGGAGCAGAAGAAGCAATAATATGAGTCTCCGGATTATCGCAAGTAGGAGCAGAAGAAGCAATAATATGAGTCTCCGGGGAGCTATCGCAGTCAGGTGGGAGCAGAAGAAGCGAATAACATAAGTGTGTGTGTTGATGTCACTGCAGTTATTAGCGAACCTTCTCTTGGCGTTCCTTACGGCTGGGCAGCGAGTGGAGCCAAGCGCGAAGTCGCGGCCCTGACTGCAATTGCGCTGTTGCTTGGAGGAGAAAGAGTCACGTCTCTTGCATGCTCTCTTGTCTCCTTCTTTATTCATTTCTCTTTTTCTCTTCTTTTTTTTTGCGCTTCTCTTGGGTTGTTTCTATACTGCTTTTGTTGTGTGTCGTTGGTTTTTTTATTCTTTTTCTTGTTTCTTTTTTTTTATTATTTCTTTTCTTTCGAATTTCTGTCATTGGTTCACACACACACACACACACAACTCAGACACACACACCAGATACACTCACTCACACAAACACAAGCACAAGCAAACTTACACACACTCACCAAGTACACATATATTATATATATATATATATATATATATATATATATATATATATATATATATATATATATATATATATATATATATATATACAAATCCTTTCTTTCCCCCTCCCCCTCCTTTCTCCTCCTCCCTCCCCTTCCCTCTCATTCACAAAAAACAACCCCCCTTTCCTCTCCGTTTCTTTGAAAGGCTCCTTCGCCCCTTCGACGCCCTCCGTCAGCGCCGCCCGCGTCAGGACCTGAGCTGACAGCGCTACACATGTTGATCGCCAGCCGTCAGCCGCGAGTCAGACGAGGAGACTCCCGCTGAATCTGTGACGTTTGATCAAGTGTCAGCCAATGGCCGTCAGCCGTAAGGAGGGGGAGGGGGAGGCAGGGAGGGAAGGGAAGGAAGGGGGAGGGAGGGAAGGGGAGGAGGGAAGGGAAGGGAGGGAGAAGGGAAGGGAAGGAAGAAAGGGAAAGGGAGGGAGGGAAGGGAGGGAGAGGGAGGGAGGGAAGGAGGGAGGGAGGGGGAGGAATGGGTGAAGGAGGAGGGAGGCAAGGGGAAGGGAGGAAGGGAGGGAGAGGGAGATGTGGGCGGAAGGCGGACAGGGCGAGGAGGTGGGAGAGAAAGGTAGGAGAGGGGGGGAGAGGGAAACGGGAAAGGAAGAGAAGGGGGAGGGAGGAGAGGGAGAGTGTGAAATGATGGAGAGAAGAGGGAGAAGGGTGAAAGGTGGAAAGATGGAGGCGGGAGGGAGGAGGAAAGAGGAAGGGGAGATGGAGGGAGACGGGGAAGGAAGGAGGGAGAATGGTGGGGAGGGTGGGGGAGGGGGGGGAGGGAAGGGCGTATGGGTATAAGCTCGGATTCGGAGGAAATTTCGGTTATGCTTTTGGGGATAAATTTGCTCTGGACTTGGATCTCTCTCGTCTCTCTCTCTCCTCTCTCTCTCTCTCTCTCTCCTCTCCTCTCTCTCTCTCTCTCTCTCTCTCTCTCTCTCTCTCTCTCTCTCTCTCTCTCTCTCTCTCTCCCTCTCTCTCTCTCTCTCTCTCTCTCCTCTCTCTCCTCTCTCTCCTCTCTCTCTCCCTCTCTCTCTCCTCTCTCTCTCTCTCTCTCTTCTCTCTCTCTCTCTCTCTCTCTCTCTCCTCTCTCTCTCTCTCTCTCTCTCTCTCTCTCTCTCTCTCTCTCTCTCTCTCTCTCTCTCTCTCTCTCTCTCTCTCTCTCTCTCTCTCTCTCTCCCTCTCTCTCTCTCTCTCCCTCTCTCTCGCTTCTCTCTCTCTCCCTCTCCTCTCTCTCTCCCTCTCTCTCTCTCCTCTCTCTCTCTCTCTCTCTCTCTCTCTCTCTCCTCTCTCTCTCTCTCTCTCTCTCTCTCTCTCTCTCTCTCTCTCTCTCTCTCCTCTCTCTCTCTCTCTCTCTCTCTCTCTCTCTCTGTATCTCACTCTCTCTCCCTTTTTATCTATAATTTTTTTTACATAAAGTTTTTTTTCCTTCCTGTTATGTGGTTGAAAAAACAGTGAAAATGGAAATCGGAGGAAACCGTCGAAAACAGCGATGTAGGATAGATAAAACTGTGAGAAAAATAGGAGGAAAATATCCCCATGAGAAATGGAAAATAGGGAGGAAAAATAAGGGAGAAAATTAAAGGAGGGAGAAAGCAAGAGAGGAAAAAAAAGAAGGTGGGGGAAATTAAAAGTGAAAAAAGGGGGAAAACAGGAAAAATAAAGGAGTAAAACAAGGCAGGGGAAAAATAAAACAAAAAAAGGAAAAAGAGAGAGAAAAGAATGATGATAATAAAGCGGAAAAAAACGGGTAAAGAACAAAAGGAAAAACAAGCCGGGGGAAAATAAAAAGGGAAAAAACAAAAAGCAAAAGAAGAGAAATGAAAGAAAAAAAAACGGAGAAAGAGCAAAGGGAAAAACCAAAAAGCAAAAGAAGAGAAATGAAAGAAAAAAAAACGGAGAAAGAGCAAAGGGAAAAAAAACAAAGCGAAAAAAGACATGGAAAAGGAAAAAAAACATATGCGAAAGTGTCGTCCCGCGGATGCCGTTCGCGCCTCCGACCCGAGCCGTTCGTGCTGAGGACGCCCGCGGCACCACGCCCACGCTGCGCCTCGCTCGTGGGCGCGGGTTTTGGGGGGGCTTTTGTTTGTTTGTTTGTTTGTTTTTGTTTTGTTTGTGATTCATTGATTCTCGTGAGTTGGTTTGCTTTTTGCTATCATTGGTTTTGTTGTCAGTATTGTAATGCTTATTATTTTTATTATCATTATTATTATGCGTACTACTACGAATGCCATTACTACTACTACTTCTACTATTATTATCCTAATTATCATTATCATTATTACTGTTATTGCCATTATCATTATCCTCATTACCGTTATCATATTTATCCTCATTATCTTTATCATTATTGATATTATCATTTTATTATATCTGGCATTATTATTATTGCTGTTGCTGCTATCAACAATTATTGATACTGCTATTATTATTTGTGTCATCTTCAATATCATTATTGACATTGATGATGTCATTGTCATGGATATACCTTTGTCCGTTTTATTGATTTTATTTAAGTCTATCATTTCATTCATTTTCTTCATTTACTTCCTTCGATCCAAGTAAACACTAAATAATTGCCATAATTAAGTAACTCGTTATTTGACACCTATTTTTGTTGAATTTGATATCAAAATATCTAAGATGATTAGATTTATTACTATTTTATAATCCTTGGTATTGTTATTTCCATGACTTGCTTTACTCTATCCATCCATCCATCTATCCATCTACTTGCGCATCTATCCGTCCATCTGTCGGCTTGGTCCTCTATCCTCGACTTCAATACTTTACCATCATCATTATCAACGTTTTCTTGTTGTTGTTGTTTTATATGAATATGAGTATCGTTGTTTTGGATTTTCCCTTCGTTTGGGCTTTGCAATGTGGAGGAAATTAATGCGGTGAGGGGATGGGAGAGAGAGAGAGAGAGAGAGAGAAAAAAAGTGTATTATAATAAAGAGAGAATTCCCATTTCGATTTTTATTACCAGGTCCCAACATCTTAATTGCGGGAGGATGCATTCCGCTCCATATTATTTCCCTAATATCTATTTGCAATTCATTATTGCTATTTACATATTCATCATTCGTGTATCTATCTGGATGACTCGATATTATACCCCAAAGATTTTTTTTTTCGTTTTTTTCTATTTTTATGGTAGTTTTTCGTTTTTTTTTTTTTTTTGGTCGTTTCTATCTTTATAGCATTATATCTTTCGCTGTGCTTTTTCTCCTTTTTTATAGCATTGTTTTTACAGCTGTGCTTTCGTTCCCCTCTTTATCTCTTAATCTTTATAACAGTAATTTTGCTATTCATATTGTTTTCTATTTTTTTCCATCTTTTTCTCTTCACGCCATTATTTTGCGCGCCATTATCAATCGATTAAATGTTTATTGCCTTGTAATAGTTCCGGTGCATTTCGCGAGTTGTTTGGGATGAAATGATACATCATTTTGATAATTGTTCTCCATTAGCCTAACTACTGTGCCTTTGCCGTCGACAATGCGGCTTCCGAGGCCTGAGGGGTTTTATTGGGTGTGGATATTTGGATGTGTGTGGATGTGTGTTTTGGGCGCGTGCTGGCGGTGCTCGAAGGGGTTCGTTGGGAGGTCGAAACGTGCGTCTGTGCGGGAATGCTTTATCTTTATCAGTTTTATTATTTTTGTAATAATCTTCTTTACCATTATTTTTATTATTGTTGTTATTATTGTTGTTTTTGTTGTTGTTTTGATGTTGTTATTATCATTATCGTCATTATCACTATTATCATTATCATTATTAGTTTTGTCACTGTCATCATTAGCATTACTATTATTATTATCACTATTTTTATTGTAATCATTATCATTATTATTATTATTTTATATTATTATTATTATTATTATATTATTATTATTATTAATATCATCATTATTGTTGTTGTTTGTTGTTTTATTATTACCATTATTATTACTATGATCGTCGTTACATAATTTCTACTACTGCAACTATCATTATCATTATCATCATCCTTATCATGATTATCGTTATCACTATGATGTTTATCATTGTCCTTATCATTATGATCATTCTCGTTTTTATCATTATTATCGACATTATCATTGCCACTATCGTTATCCTGGCCCTTATTACCCTCATACTGATAACCCTTATCTTCCTAATCCTCCTCCTTCCACCCTGATAACCAAACCTTCCCCCTCCCTCTTCCCCCTCCTATTCCTCCCTTTCCCCTCCTCCTCTCCCCCCTTCCTTCCCTCCTTCCCCTCTTCTACCTTTTCCCACACCCTATCACGCGTTCACCCTCCTCTACATCCTTCCCGATCCTCACCCATATTCCCTTTCCCTTCCTCCCTCCCCTCCTCCTCCTCCCCTCCTCCCCCTCCCCCTTCCCCTCCTCCTCCCTCCTCCTCCTTCCCCTCCTTCCTCCCTCCCCCTCCTCCTCCTCCTTCCTCCCCCTCTCCCTTCCCCTTCCCCCTTCCCCTCCTCCCCTCCCTCCTCCCCTCCTCCTCCCTTCCCCTTCCCTCTCCTCCCTTTCCCCTCCTCCCCTCCCCTCCTCCCTTCCCCTCTCCCTCTTCCCCCTTCTCCCTTCCCTCCTCCCCCCTCCCTTCCCTCCTCCTCCTCCCTTCCCTTTCCCCCTCCTCCCTCCTCCCCCCCCCCTCCTCCTTTCCCTCCTCTCCTTTTCCTCCCCTCCCCCCCCCCCCCCCCCCATTCCGAGCGAGCCCTCACTGAAGCGTCAACCAACAGTTATTACTCAAAGCGCTTTTGTGCACGTATCACTTAATCATTTTTCTCTATTCCAAAAGCAATAAAGATTTGACCGGTATCAATTTCTTTTTTTTTTCTATATACAGATGTATATATTTATTTATACATACATATATATATATATAAGCGGCGGTTCTCTCTCCGGCGTGCGCAGGTGGTCGCTGGGCCGGTCATTATTCGCCGAGGGCCGGAAGCCAATATCGATATACATCAAATCAAAATAAATGCTATGGATATGCCGGCGCTCTCTTGCGCTCTTCTCTCTCTCTCTCTCTCTCTCTCTCTCTCTCTCTCTCTCTCTCTCTCCTCTCTCTCTCTCTCTCTCTCTCTCTCTCTCTCTCTCTCTGGCGGCCTGGCTGTCTGGCTTGGGTGGGGTGGGGTGGGGAGGGGGAGGGAGGGGGGTCTTCTGGCTCGACGCTTCTCTCTCTCTCTCTCTCTCTCTTGTTCGCTTGATCTTTTTTCGTGCTCTTCTCGTTCGCTCTTTCTCTTATGTTCTCTCTCTCTCTCTCCTCTCCATTTTTCTACTAACTTCTCTTTTCATTTTTTTCTTCTTTCCAGTTCTCTCTCTTCTTTTTTCCTTCTCGTCTCCCCTTTCCCATCCCCATGCTTCGCTCTTCTCTCCTCTTTTCCTATCTGTCCTTTCCCCTTTATCTCTTTTTCTCTCCTTTCCCACTTTCCCTCCCCCTCTCCCTCTCACTCATCCCCTCTCTCCCTCCCCTCTTCCATCCCCCCCCTCTCACCCTCTCTCTTTCCCCCATCTAACCCTTCCTCCCCATCTCCTCTCCTACTCTCCTCCTCTCCTCTCGCCCTCCCCTCCTCCCATCACCCCTCCCCCCCCTCCTCTCTACTCTCCTCCTCTCCTCTCCCCTCTCCCTCCCTTCCCATCACCCCTTCCCATCTCCCCTCTACTCTCCTCTCTACTCTTCTCCTCTCCTCTCACCCTTCCTTCCCCATCTCTCTCTACTCCTTCTCCTCTCCTCCTCACCTCTCCCCTCCTCTTCCCATCTCCCTCTACTCTTCTCCTCTCCTCTCTCCTCTCACCTCTCCCCTCCTCTTGCCCATTCTCCCCTTCTCTTCCCCATCTCCCCTCCTCTTCCCATCACCTTCCTTCCCTCCTCTCTCTCCTCTCTCCTCTCACGTCTCCCTCCTCTTCCCCATCACCCCTTCTCCTTCCCCATCTCCTCTCTACTCTCCTCCTCTCCTCTCACGTCTCCCCTCCTCTTCCCTCTTCTCTTCCCATCTCCTCTCACTCTCCTCCTCCTCTCACGTCTCCCTCCTCCCTCACCCTTCCCCTCCCATCTCCTCGCTCCTCTCCTGCTCTCCTCTTCCCATCTCCCCTCCCCCTTCCCCATCTCCTCTCTACTCTCCTCCTCTCCTCTCACCTTCTCCCCTCCCCTTCCCTCTCTCCCCTCAGACGTGAACAAATCGCCCTCTCATTCACGCAGAGAAAGGTAGAGCGAGTCGCCATTAACTCCCTGGACGCGGGCGGACGAGGGCGTTAAGTCATGTCACTTCACGTCGCGTAATGTAGTGAGGTCCTCGTCGCCGCCGCCGCCGCCCGGACCCGCTGCTGCTGCTGATGATGATGATGATGCTGAGTTTTGACGTATGGTGACCGGGAGGGCGCCGGGGGGGGGGGGGGTGAGGTGAGGTTATGGTGTAGAGGGCGCGGGTGTGGGCGTGGTGGCGTTACGTTTGGATTTATTGTTGAGGAAAGGGAGTTGTGGAGGAGGGTGAGGGCGTTCTGTGGGCGGGGAATATGGAGGAGGATCTGGTGTTTTTTTTTTTTTTCGTTCAAGCGGCGAAAGTAAACGAAATTGGTGTCGATGGATTGGCTGCGTTCGCTCGCGGTGGTTCTCCTGCCGTCGCTGGAAGAACGGAGCGGCGACAGTGACCCCAGGAATGGTGATAATGTTGATAATGAGGGTGAGGATGATGATGTGATGAAGGTGAGGGTGAAGGTGATGGGGATGATGATGATGATGAAGGTGAGGGTGAGGAAGACGGTGGTGAAGGTGAGGGTGGGGATGATGATGCTAATGATGAAGGTGAGGGTGAGGAAGACGGTGATGAAGGTGAGGGTGGAGATGATGGTGATACTGTTGAGGATAATAATACAAATAACGGTTTGTAAGACCGATGAAATCCGCAACAAACCAATCCCTGAGGCTTCTCTCGGGGGCGCAATGCCCAGTGTTCCCAGTGACCCCTCCACCCCCTATCACCCGCTCCCCCTCACCCCCTCCCCCATCGGTGTGTTCTGACTCGACGAAACCCCGACAAGTCACCGGTATTTCATGAGAACACCAGCTCTCCCGATCTCGATTCTGACAGAAACGGACGGACGCGGTCAAGGTGTCTAGGGGGTCGGGGGGGGGGGGGGCGACAACCCTTTGAGAATGTTTATTGATATTGTAGGTGAGTTCTGTGCACGAGGTTTGGCTAGAATCTCTTCCTTTGGTTTTAAGTGAACTTGTCATATGCTTTTATCTTCACCTCAATTTCCCAATGGTGATAATGATAATAGTAATGATAATAAAAAACAATGATGATATGATGATGTGATAATGATGATGATGATGATGATGATGATGATGATGATGATGATGATGATGAATGATGATAATGATAATGATAATGATAATGATGATGATGATGATGATATGATACGATAATGATAATGACAAAAATGATAACAATAATGAATAAAGAGAAACTTTTATAACTATCTGCATCGAGTCCGAGAAGTTCCAGGCCGGACGACTCTCGCACGTGGCAGATCCAGCCGGTCTCGCCCGGGATCACAACACTAGCCGGGGCGGGGGGCGTCGGTGCAAGCAATACGTGATATATATATATATATATATATATATATATATATATATATATATATATATATATATATATATATATATATATATATAGCGCAACGCAGTTTACCGGATAATAAATATAAATAAACACGCACAGAGACAATACACGTAACTTCGATCAAAGCCATTGTAATCGGGTATTGCGGACCGGGAAAAGCAACAGTGGATAAGTCAGACACCAGGAAGACAAAGATAATGAGGGTTTGATAAAGATATTGCATATGTGAGTGTGATTGATAGACGGCGTCATACGGAACTGCTGAAGGAGAAACAGACGTCTCCCAAAAGTCTGAAACATGTCGAAGCGTGTGACAGCGAGGAGGTAAGGACACTGCACGTTCTTTTAGACAGAAATGTACGCGAGAGAACTACAGTCTATTATATATTTGTAAAGGAAGAGGAACAGACATTTTCCACGACTCTGGAGACATATGAACTAAGCTGGACGTCAAGACATAGAAAAAAGAGGAAGACTTCAAGAACATCAATATGATTTAGTATATCATTGACAGCGACAGAACGAAAATAAAAAAAACACTTCCGTAAAATGTTGGAACGCTACTGTGGAGAGTACTCGTTCAGGTGTGACGAGACTCGAAGAAGGATTAAGGCTGAAAGTAGCCTCTGTAACAGGTGCCGTGGAACTTAGGTCACTGATGGGATTCTCACGGGTATCTCCCCAAAAGTTTGGAACAACTGTCGATGCGTGTGACAGCGAAGAGGTAATAACACTGCAGATTCTTTGCAGACAGTGATACATGCGAGTGCACTATAGAGTACCATATACTGGCGAAGAGAGAGGAGCAGACCCAGGGACACCTTGCCTTTCACGGCGGAGGTAGAAGGGGCACGGCAGCACGTGCGAGTGTGGCAAGTGGAAGAGATACGAAGGAAACTGTCTTATACAAACGGTTTATGTACTCTGTCGAAAGTGATAGTTTTTTTATATTAAAACATGTGTAAGAGCGAGAGATTGACAGCCCCCCCCCCCCAAATAAACAGACTGCGAAAGTATGTTTATGACTGAGTGCAAGTGTGTGCGTCCAGGTGCCACATCCACACAACACGCGGGTGCCAGGCTGCGCGTCACGTGACCAGGGAGCAGGCACTCAGGGGGGTCTCGTGGTGCTCAAACGATCGACTGCGCGCACATCTACAGCATTGTGATATACTCTCGATCGAGAGCCACGATCGATAGTAAGGCCAGATGGCCATAGGCGTATCTACATCTGACCGATCATTCTGCTTGGACTGCCAGCCATGATAAGCACTAGTTAGTTTTCAGATTGTAGGCTGATTATTGCGGAATCGTTCAGTTTACCTGTAGTTTAATGATATGTGGTTATCTGTGCGCCTGATGTTGAAGTGAGGTCTGTGGTGAGTCTGAGAATATTGCTCTATGTGATAGCGTTCACTGTGATGCAACGGATAGATGTCCTTCTAGTAACGCCGCTATGCTTATGATCATCAACGCTGCACGTGCTAACACGTGCGACGCAACGATGCGTAGGGCGATACTAACATCTACTGCACAAAATCGAGTGAAGTGTGCGTAGAGCCTTCTTAATTCATTGTTTCCCTTCGACAGGAGGACGTAAAGGAAGCCAGTACACCATAAGGTCCCCGCATCAGGAGATGATCAGTAGCGGCGAAGGGGACATGTAGCGCATCCTACCACATCACATATGTGATTAATTGAGCACTCACACTGTCACGGCCGGCGGAGGAATCGCGACGACGACGAACAGGCGTTCTAGCTGCAGTGACGCACGAAATACATGTTACCTAGGACTTGAGGCTATACCGCAGCAAGCCCGTCGATAGCGGATGACGCTTGGTCTGTCGACAAGTCGATAGAACTCATGCATGATAGCGATCAGCTGTACTTCAGATTGGGAGCAGCATTCTCAGACGCGCGGAATATATTGTCGTTAAGTCGGGTTAACTTGCCTTAGGACGTCTCTATACGAAACATTTTTTTTTTTAGAGGGCAATATAAGTGGTCTACAAGTGCAGTGCTATAAATCTCTACTAGGAGATTACTGATCACTCCCTGGAGGTGAAATGTATAATAACGAGAAAAGCGGAACGGATTATAGTTACCACTGCGGCGAGTACCAATGCAAGACAACTCAAGCATGCTTCGCTTACACGTGTAGACAACGAGTGATGTATCGTCTCTTAGCAAACAATTTAGTATTGGTAGCACGACCCTCATCGACGCTCGGTAGCACGGATAATTGGGGATCCAGACACACGAGGTACTCTCTATGTAAGCTGCACCGATCGATATCTTGGCGCGCTGCTCTGGTCGTTAAGTCATGCTGAGCCAGTGAGTCTGGACCCGAGGACCATAGACTCACCTGCCGCTGATTTGTAGCATGGATGCGACGTTCTAGAGTTGGTCACTCAGTGCAAACCCTAGTGATACCAATGATGTGACAGGACCCTACGACAACCGCATTATCACATGTATGACGACAGGACCCGCATTCGCTGCCCGTAAGGATGACTTGGGGCGAGCATCGCCGCCCGCGCACGATGAGCATAGCCGGATGAGTCCGCCGAGTGAGCCTAGAAGGCTAGCTCCCGTATATCATACGATCGAGACACAGAACGCCCGACTCGTCAAACTAATAAACAATAATGAAACTTATGAATAACTTGTTATCCCCTGAAAGTATACATTGTATCGTAGACCTAGATAAGTCGCCAATAACGACAGCCGATGCACGAACGATGACAACAGGAGATGAAGCAGATAGAACGTCAACATGAATAACACTAGTCGCTAGACGTAGCGAGTGTTCTCGGCCAAAGTATCGCATGAAGAGTATGCGCGAGAGAGACGCGTGTACAACTGCGTGGATTGCATCTCATTGGCTTCATCACAGCTATGTTGAGTATTTATGCAGTTTTAATTTTTGCATGAGCTAACACGACAGATAAAAGTAGTACAGAGCGGCGCGCAGGATTGCACGACCGTTGATGCAGTCAGCGTCGGTAATATAGCAAGACCTCGAGCAGATGCACACGTGTTCCATAGTCCCGGGAGCCGAGAGCGATAGGACAGGCAATGTACAGGACGGAGATGTTGTGACGAGACAGACCCGAGACGCAGGAGAGAGAACAGCGAATAACTACCAGCACACAGAGACAGCGCTGTCATGAAGGTGATCATGTTAGAATTATTCACGCGATGCGCTGCATCCATACGCGGACGCTCGTTTTAAGCGTAATACTAGGCGAGTAGCCGCGTCTAGGAGGCGCCACACAACCCGACCGGACCATATGTGCCCCTACTTAACCATAGCGTCTTACTGACTCACGGATACTGCGCTGCGCACGACTACTACGCAGTAGCGGCCAGCGAGACCGCTGGGCCGACCTCATTGCACATGTGCCAAGCGCTCTTGCACCTTGTAAACTTCGGACTTCCACATCTTTTTTTTCTCTTCATTTTCATTTTTTTCCTCCTTCAGAATTTCCAAAGTTTATTGTGTAGACCGCTAACAATCAAAGGATTCACCCACAAGTTTTGAACGGATGTTTACTAACTAAACCTTTCTTTCCTGGATTACCAGACGCGCCATGAGAATAACAAAGAAAAAGATATACACACGCTGAAAACATTGTTATGAACTCGTTTCCGTGAAGAAGAAAGGATGCCCTATTTGCTGTACCACAGACACAAGAACTCATTGACTCATATCAGACCTTTGTTCGGATCACACAACGTCCGATCCGTCTATAAAAAATGACAACATCGCAGCGACTTACATAAATCGGCCTTTCAGGAAGGTCGGAGTCGAGTCGAGGGCGCGGCCCAGCCGACATACCATGAATGTCACGACAGTCCCGCGAAACAGATGGATTCACTTTAATCGGCACCGAAGAGGCATGCTCCGTACAGAGTATGAAGGACAAGGACTGGACAACCGCACATGCCGACACGCGTACGATGTACAGCCGGGCGGAGGCACTCCGCTCAAAAGTACAAGGGAGAGGGGAGGAGAGTGCTGACGGATGAAAGTTCGGACGAGACGGAGCACGTTAGGCGGAGATCAGGGCGAAAGGGAGAGTTGAGCGGGGGACGGCTAAGCAGCGCTGAAGTAAGCAGGAGCCGCGGAGGGAGCAGGGGGAGGTAGGCACGAAGTAGACGGCCGAGGGGAATACCACAAAGGGTCGCAGGACAATAGGGCAAATGCGTGACCAGAAGAGGATGATAAGGCATCAGTGGAAGTGATCCCTTTCGTCCTGCCTCTCTTTGTTCTTCTGTCTGAGTATTTCACTTTATTGCTCGGATGTATTGCCAGTCATCAGATATAGATTCGAGGGATGCGCTTTGATTAATTGTGCAAACCAAACAGACGTTACCGCCGCCGGCTAGCGCCTCTCTTCTTTTTCTCCGGAATTCGTGAAAAGACGGCGGAAGAGGCGTGTACTCGTAGTAAACTAGTTCTGAACCGATTTCTCTTCACCCTGCTAAAACATAATATAAGTCTCGTAGACGTGCCAGAGCATTCGCCAGAAAGAAGATAAACATCCTTCCACACGTGGACCAGAGAGGGAAATCGATGGTGCAGAAATATAATAGTTGCATAATCTCTTATGTATAATATACGAGGTCTCGTCTAGGCAGTCCGGAGTTGATCTGCCCGTGATGTCTGGCAATCTTCGAACGCTGCGGATTGCTGTTCTTCTTGAACCAGCGCTTCGTTATTTGCCACATGAAAATCAGGTGATCTAATAAACTCATATGCATAAGTCTGGTTATTACTTTAACTCATAGTCAAAGTAGAAACTTTAAGGTACTAACACAAAATGACATGTATATATGAGTGGATCGACAAAGAATTTAGTAGAATAGAACGTTCAGTCTATACATCATTATTTTTATCATCAAATTATTATCACTATCTTACTGCTTTAACTTGTTTATCATCTATCTAGCTGCCGTGGTTTAATGCTGTATCATATGGGTCAATTCTTATTTATCATTATAATACTCTTACGAATTGACAAATTATTCGATCAGATTATTGGCTATTTGCTTATCATTATCATAATATTGTGTTATTATCATTAATTATCAGTTATTAGTTTTCATCATTCTCAGCTAAACATAGGCTTATCATTAGCCATCCATAACCATTGACTATCACATCTGCTTCTATCGCTTCAGTCAAAATCGCTAACCCGCATTATTATCATTTTTAAAACAGATAATAAAATAAGAAAACGAAATAATCGGCCATTGGACAGAAAACCACCTGGACTGTTCGTCAGTGCCCGTGAAATTCCCCAGGAACAGTCAGCAACAAACGGCGAAACAAAACCACAAAATTATGAAATTATAGAAAAAAGCAGAAATAGAATTTAAAAAAATCCACGAAATAGCACTGCAAACATGGGAATTTATATGAAAATAAAGAAGAAAATAAAATAAAATAAAAAATCCACGAAATAGCATGCAAACATGAATTATATGAAAAAAGAAGAAAATAAAATATAAAATAAAAAATCCACGAAATAGCACTGCAAATATGAATTATATGAAAAAAGAAAATAAAATAAAATAAAAAATCCACAGAAATAGCACTGCAAATATGAATTATATGAAAAAAAGAAGAAAATCAGAAAAAAATAAAAAAAATCCACGAAATAGCACTGCAAATATGAATTATATGAAAAAGAAAGAAATAAAATAAAATAAAAAATCCACGAAATAGCACTGCAAATATGAATTATATGAAAAAAGAAGAAAAATGAAAAAATAAAAAATCCACGAAATAGCACTGCAAATATGAATTATATGAAAAAGAAGAAAAATAATAAAATCCACGAAATAGCACTGATGAATTATATGAAAAAAAGAATAAAAATAAAAAAAATCCACGAATAGCACTGCAAATATGAATTATATTGAAAAAAGAAGAAAATAAAATAAAAAATCCACGAAATAGCACTGCAAATATGAATTATATGAAAAAAGAAGAAAATAAAAAATATAAAAAAAATCCAAAATAGCACTGCAATATGAATTATATGAAAAAGAAGCGAAATAGCACTGCATCCTAAGTTCCCTTCCCTCCCGATGGCGCTGCAATATCCTGTGGCAACTCCCGGCGCGTTGCAACTCCTTCAACTCGCGGGGAATAACATATGGAAGGAGGGAGGGGAGGGAAGGAGGGCGGAAAGGAGGGGAGGGAAGGAGGAGAGGGAGCGGGGAGGCTGGAAGGAAAGGAGGCAGAGAGGGAGTGAGGGAAGTAGGAAGGAAAGGAGGGAGGAGGAAGGGAGGGAGGAAAGGAGGGAGGGGGAAAGGAGGGAAGGGAGGGAGGGAGGAAGAGGGAGGGTCGCGGGAGGAGAGGGAGGGAAGGAGGAAGGAAAGGAGGGAGGGAGGGAGGGTCGCGGGAGGAGAGAAGGAGGAAGGAAAGGAGGCAGAAAGGGAGGGGAGGGAGGGTCGCAGGATGGTGTATAATGTGGCCAATCTCGCCTGAGGCTGTGTTGACAATAAGAAGTTCTCGGATAGAAAAGTTTGGGGTTAAGAGGCAGAGTGAGATTGATCATCAGTGGAGGGGGTGGGGGTAGGGGGGGGGGGGTCAGCCTCTTTCCTCTAGTCTATCATATATGAATCTTTCTTACGCTTCTCACTCTTGATGCTTCTCTATGGCACTTACTCTCTTATCTTCTCCTCTCTCTTTCTTCTTCACCTTCTCTTACAAGAACACTCTTAGCACGTCTATGCATACACGGAGACTTACGCGTGTGCACTTCTTCCTGGACATTCAGTCTGGAGTACTCCCATTTTCTACTTTCTCTTTCTCTCTCTTCTCTTCGTCTCTCTCTCCAGCCTAAATGAGACGCGATACTTAGCTCTCATTCCCTTACTCGTTCTCTTCTCTTCTTTGTACTCTCTCATCTCTTCGTCCTTCTCATTCTCATTCTTACTTCCTCGGTTTAACTCTTCTCCCTGCCTTCGTACTTACTCTCCTCTCCTTCGCTCTTCCTCTCTCTTTATCTCCTCAAATCTCCTCATCCTCTCCTCTCCTTCTCCTTCTCCTCGTCTCTCTCATCCTCTCCTTCTCATCACCTCTCCTCTCTCTCTCTCCCTCTCCTCTTCTCTCTCCTCTCTCCAGATCCATTCTCTTCTCTCTCTTCCTCTCTCTCTCTCTCATCTCTCTCTCTCCTCTTTCCTTTCTTCTCTCTTCTCTTCTTGCTAGCTTCTCCTCTAACTTTCTCTCTCTCTCTCTCTTCCTCTCTCTTCTCTCCTCCCTCTCTATCTTCATCTCCTCTCGTATCTATCGTATCTATCTACATCTATAGTTCCTTTTTCTCTTTCGGTACCCCTCTCTCTTCCGTCGCTTCCACCCACCATCTTTCCATAAACGCAACTTTTTTCTGTTGTTTAGGGTCTAATGAAATGATTCTGTGCGTATGTTCACGTTCATATATTGTATGCGTCGTGTACACATGATTTTGTGTGTGTAAGTGTGTGTGTCTGTGTTTACGTCGTGTTTGTCTCTGCTCGTACACATACAGGCGAGTGTGTGCGTGTCCGTGTAGGTGTGTGTGTGTACTTGCGCGTATCCGAAGCCCACTTTTTAAGAAGCTTTTAGCGCCGAAAGTAAGACACATGCGTTAACCTCCGAGACCCAGACTTGCCTTTTATTTTCCTTGCTCTTGGCGAAGAATTCTGGGAAAATGTGAATCATAATATCGATGTAAAAAAAATATCAGCAATGTTGATGGTGTTTGTTACGATAATGATGATGGTATGAAAGACAAATTGATGATGGTAGTGATAATAATGATAAATGTAGTAATAATGGTTATTACTATTATCATTATAATAATTTTCATAATAATGATGATGCTGAAATATAGATTGATGAAAAACATATAGATTAATGATGACAATAATGATAAATGATATAATATTAATGATATAATAATGATAATGATAATAATAACAATAACAATAATAATAACAATGATGATAATAATGATGATGGTGATGACGACAATAATGATAATAATAATAATGATAAATAATGATAATGATAAAAAATAATGATGATAATAATATAATGATATTATGAAAATGATAATGACACCGATGATGATGATGATGATGACCATAGCAACAGTAATTCAATCACAGATTTGCCAGCCTCGCATCCCGCCCGCCGAGAAGGTCAAAGATTCACGACGCCCCAATCTCCAATCTCCAATCTCCAATCTCTTCGCTGCAGATTTATTTCGTCGGGAAGTTAGCGAAGTTAGACGAACGTCGGGAGGGGGGGGGGGTGCGGGGCAGTTGGGCGACCTGGGGGAAGGGGGGGGGGATCTGGTGACCTGGCTGTGGGCGGCGCTTGGTGACCTGCTTTGGTGCTCGGGTCATCTGGCTGGGCGGTCTTAGGTGTGGGGGTGTGTGTGGGGGGGGGGTAGGGAGGGGGAAGGGGGGGGAGGGGAGGGAGGGGGGTAGGGGGAGGGGGAGGGGGGGGAGGAGGGGAGGGGGGTTGGAGGAGGAAGGGGAAAAAGAGGGGAGAGGAGAGGAGAGGGGTTTTGGATTGCGGAGGGGGTGGGGGTGGGGGGGAGGAAAAGGTGCACGTGTGTTTGGCTCGACTCATACATACATGCAGATACACGCGGGATGTCACACTGAGCATACTCGCACGCCCATACGCCCATGCATGTGTCCAAACATACCTGGATCCCCCCCCCCCTGAGCTGGACACCCATCAGCGCCGCCAAACAAATTGCCTGCAACTTCAGCCGAGTGGCGCCCCCCCCCCCCCCCCGCCGACCAGGAGGGGGGAGGGGAAGCCAATAATGGTCGCACAAGTCGGTCACACACGCCCGCACGCCACACACACACACACGCACACGCACGCAAGCACATGCACACACATATTGAGTGTTTTGGTATATACACGCATGAGGGAATTTGGCCGACACACGCACACAAATACACAAAGTGGTTTAGACCCTCACACACACGCGCACACACACACACACCACACACACACACACACACACACACACACACACACACACACACACACACACACACACACACACACACACACACACACACACACACACACACACACACACACACACACGTACACGCACACGAGAGGGCCGGCCAACAGTCACGGCCGGTCTGAAGCAGCAGTTTATTGCTCGCCAGAAATTGGCACCGACGTTCCTCGCTGATGGGGGGGGGGGTAGGAGGGGGGAGGGGGAGTGAGATGGACGGGAGGGGGAGAGGAAGAAGGTGGATGGATAGGAAGGGGGAGGAGGAGGGGGTGGATAGGGGGGGAGTGGCCGGAAAGGCTCTTTTTCCGTGACGGGGGGCAAGGGGGGAGGGGGGAGGGAGGAGGAGGCAGAGGGGGAGGGGGAGGCGGTGGTGGAGAGGGAGGTGAGGTGAGGAGTGGCTAGGAGGAGGAAGGGGGAGTAGATAGGAGGGGAAGGGGAGAGGGGTGAGTGGAGAGGACGGGGGGGGGGGGTAGTAGATAGGAGGGGAAGGGAGGGGGGAGGGGTGGTAGTGGAGAAGACGGTGGGAGGGAGTAGGAGGAGGGGAAGGGGAGGAGAGGGGTGAGTGGAGAGGAGAGGGGGGAGGGGAGTAGGAGTAGAGTGAGAGGAGGAGGGGAGTAGGGGGGGAGGGAGGGGGCTAGGACAGGGAGGGGAGATGAGAGGGTATGTATGAAGTGGCGATCTGCAGCGGGATTGGATCTCTAGCGATGTTGAGTTGACGCTGTGGAGAGGCCGTGCAACAGCGGGGGGGGGGGGGGGGGGGGGGGGGGGGGGGGGGGGGGGGGGGGGGGGGAGGGGTTGGGGGAGTGGAGGAGGAGCCGGGAGAGGTTGGGGGATGAGAGGGGTGGAGAAGATAAGGGGAGGGGGAGGGGAAGGGGGGAGGTGGGGAGTGGAGGAGGAGCCGGGAGAGGTTGGGGGATGAAGAGGGTG
>NW_020868617.1:202444-212444 GCF_003789085.1 Penaeus vannamei | reverse complement strand
GGTTGGTTTAAATGTGAAAGATGGGGGAAGAAAAGAGGTTTTGTTCTTGGGTTTTCCCTCAGATGGAATCGAGACTTCCTCCTGCACTCGGGTATGTGAAGGGCTGGTATCAGAAAGCGTGTTTTTCCTGGATATTGAAGGTTGTAATGTTTGATAAGTGATATAATTGTGAATCCTTGTGTTTTGAATTGTGATAACTGAGACATAATCATGGCTTCCTCCCGCACACAGAAAGATTGGTTGATGAGATGAGGCAACATCATACGCCATGATGCCTGCCCTGTTGTTGGGAAATGTTTATCTATTTATTCTTTTATTTCATCTTTTTGTCTTTTGTCTTTTTGGCCGTGGATAAAGCAACGGAAGATTGAGCAAAATGAAAAAAAAAATGAAAGGAGAGATAGAGGAATGAATCAACACTGAAAGAAAATTATTATATAAGAATAATTAATAAGTGAAAAAAAGAAGAATCATAAACTAATTACTAGGAAAAAATCAATAAAGACAAGAAAACCCGAGAGGAAAATTGGCAATGAGTAAGCGAATGGAAAATAAAATCAATCAATCTGGTCCTGACTGAGCGCTAACATCCCGGATCTAGCAAAAGCCGCTTACGACTTAGAGGGAAAAAGACCGCTAGATTTCGAGTTCGAAATGTCTGGCGGTTCTCTCCGTCTCTCTCTTTCGTTTTCTCTCTCTTACGCTCTCTTTATCTCTCTCTGTCTCTATGTATACATTTATCTGTTTTTCTCTATCTGTCTATCTATCCATCTATATTTCTCATTCTCTATCTGTCTGTCTCTCTCTATCATGTTGTGTGTGTGTGTGTGTTGTGTGTGTTGTGTGTCTGTATTCTATCTATCTATCTATCTATCTATCTAATCTATCTATCTATCTATCTATCTATCTATTATATATATATATATATATATATATATATATATAATATATATATATATATATATATATTATCTCTATTTATCTATCTCTTTTCCATCTCTATATTTACTTTATTTCAAGCCTTTGCCTGTTCACTCGCAAAACCTATTAACTTTATTTTAATCTGAAGTCTGTC
This sequence comes from Penaeus vannamei, assembly GCF_003789085.1. Lineage (NCBI taxonomy): Eukaryota > Metazoa > Arthropoda > Malacostraca > Decapoda > Penaeidae > Penaeus > Penaeus vannamei. The sequence continues at coordinate 211,369 of NW_020868617.1, read as the reverse complement.
TGGAAAAAAAAAACATTTTATTTATTTTTGTCTGTTTTCTTTTTCTATTTTAGTTGTTCAGGCGATACTATGACAAAAAAAAATTTGTCTCGAATTGGTTATAAGTCTGAGTTTTTGTTGTTTGCGCGCCGCGTTTGTTTGTTTGTTTGTTTGTTTTATAAGGCTTGTTTTGCAGTCGATTGTTTCAGCCTCTCCTCGCCTGTTGGCTTTAAAGTTGGATATTTCATCGGAGGTTCGTGTGCGTGCGTGTGTTTGTCTGTTTGTTTTTAATCTGAAACCGACGTGGATCGCAATTTTTGAATGCGATTGATGCGCGTCCACTCCGGGGCGGAAGAGAAGAGAACACGCAACGGACGAACACACCTTTATGTGTGTGTGTGATATAGATATATATATATATATAATATATATATATATATATATATATATATATATATATATATATATATATATATAGTCATTATTTATGTGCTTCAATTATATTCAAAAAGTAATACTTTCTCTCTCTCTCTCCTCTCTCTCTCTCTCTCTCTCTCTCTCTCTCTCTCTCTCTCTCTCTCTCTCTCTCTCTCTCTCTCTCTCTTCTCTCTCTCTCTCTCTCTCTCTCTCTCTCTCTTCCCCCCTCCACCCCCTCCAATTATCCTTCTCGCCTCCTTTGCCCTCCAAACGAAGCTATTTCTGAGACAAAGTGAGCATCAGCTGTTCCCCTCCAGCCCCCCCCCCCCCTAACCACCCACCCACCCACCCTCCTCTTTTCAGGCCTCGATCAGGCTTTCATCCGACGAGAAGGGGGGCGCGTGAAGGGCTTCTGTTCCCGCCACTGATGCTGTTTACCTTGCCTCCTGATGGGGGGGAGGGGGTGTGCAGGGAGGGGGTGGTGGCAGGGGGAGGGGTGGGCAGGGGGGAGGGGGTGGCAGGGGGGAGGGGGTGGCAAGGGGTGGGGGAGGGGGGGAGTGGTAAGGGGAGGGAGATGGAAGAGGGGAAAGGGGAAGAAGAACTGGAAAAGATAGAAAATATAAGGGGTGAGAGAGAAGCAGATAAGGCGGAAAGGAGAAGCGGAAGCGGAAGGAGAGAGAGAAGGAAGGAGAGAGGAGAGGGGGCGAAGGAGAGGGAAGAGGGAGAGGGGGGGAGGGAGAGGGACAGGGAGAGGGAGGCTAACCTGATTACCACCAGTAAATTTGGGATAACTTTTTGGGGCCTTTTGGTATGAAGGGGACACGTGCTTACATGAAAGGTGAAGGGGAGGGGGGGAGGGGGAGGGGAGATAGAGGAGGAGAGCGATGAAGAGGATGAGGGGGAGAGGGAGGATAAGGAGAGAGAGATGGAAAAAGGAGATATAAAGTGAGGGCAAGCGCGTGACTTGAGAGAAGGGGGGGGGTAGAGGAATGAGAAGGGAGAGGGAGGGAGAGAGACAGAGAGAAAAAAGAGAGAGAGAGAGAGATGGAAAGAGAGGAGAGAGGAGAGAGAGGGAGAGAGAAAGAAAAAGAGAAAGAGAGAGGAGAGGAGGAGAAGAGAAGAGAGAGAGAGAGAGAGAGAGAGAGAGAGAATGATAAGTAATATTATAATAAAGACTTTATTAAGTAAAATAGTTACAAAAGTAAAATTGTTTACTTTACGAAGTTATCATTTAAGTGTCTAAAACAATAGGGCATGGTTAACATATAATATCTGGATGTAAGACACTTTGGTTCACAACTTATTGTTAACATCCTCACGAAGCTGTCTGCTGGAGGGACGCGTCAGGGAGCAGATCCCGAAAGCCTCGTAGTAATGTAAAGGGATGTAAACAGATGTTGTGCAGCGATTTTCCGTTAAGGATTTTCCCGGTCTTCCAAGAGGGAATCTGCAGTTGGTTTAAAACACACATCTGTGTATGAGGTGTTATTTGACCCAAAAATGATGCGTAATGCTCTTTTCTGAGGTCTTTCTGATGTTATTTTTTCAAAGGTGGTAATGGAGGAATGCCAGACGTGCTGTATATTCATAAACTGGTAGAAGGAAAGTCGTCCATATGCGAAGGAGGTCTTCTTGGGATGGCACCCCGAAGGATTTTAATTTAGTTAACAATGAAGAACTTCCTTCCGCACATTTGAAAAAAATCAGTTTCTTAGGGATTGCAGAACCACATATTAGAAGAGAGAGAGAGAAAGAGAAGGAGAGAGGGGAGGGAAGGAGGGAGGGAGGGGAGGGAGGGAGGGGAGGAGAGAGAGGAGAGAGAGAGAGAGAGAGAGAGAGGAGAGAGAGAGAGAGAGAAGAGAGAGAGAGAGAGAGAGAGAGAGAGAGAGAGAGAGAGAGAGAGAGAGCGAACGTCTGAGAAACGAGAGCGCAGCGTGTGGACAGCGTCCGCATGTAATCTGGTCCGACATCCAGACCGACGTCGCCTTCCCGTCCTTGGCTTCATCCGGATTTTATGTCTTCTATTCCTTGAACAAAGTGAACCGCCGATTGCACGAGGTCACGCTGGCGTTGAACAAGAGCCAGCTCCACCTCTGATGGTCAAGCGACAGGTGATGAAGAAGCAGGAATTCCAGCCTTTTTATATGAATCTCTCGATTCCCTTGCCACACGCAGGGCATCGGTTGCCATGCGTCAAGGACTCGTTGGCTTACCGTGAAGTACGTTGGTTTATCGTTAGACACGTTCATAAGTTTCTCATACGTCAGACACACGGTACAATGACATCACTAATACGCCAGCAATACACCAGCGTGCACTGACGTACGCCAGTGTGCCTCTAACGCACACGACGTACCAGCGAAGACCAGCGACGACCAAGTTCTCCATACGTTACTCGCACGTTCGCCTCTTACGCTGTAGTGTGGACGCCCCTCTAGAGGGAAGGGCCAGACAAACAGACAGACAGAGAGCTAGACACTTAGACAGGTAGACAGCCAGACAGACAGACACGCAGACAGACAGAAAGTTAACCATACAGACACGAAGACAAATAAACAGACACACAACGGACACAAACATCACGCAGGAGAGATTAACGAATTATAAAAAACAAAAGAATTTAGAGCCACGTCTACCCCCCCCCCCCCATTCCAACTCCCGGCGCGACTGAACGGGGGGGGAGTTGGTCCGCGGAGACTCGGGTCGTTTAGGCCTGGGAAATTATGATTCTTTAGGCCTAGGGAGAGTCGAGGTGGATGCTGGCACGATCTTTAGCGGTGCTGTTTCTTTCTCGAAGTTTCTATTTCGTTAGTGTTTGGTCATGGGAATAAGTTTAGGGAAGGGTGTGAAGACCTATGTACATATGTATGCTTGTGTATGTATATCAACACACACATACATACACACACACACACACATACACACACAACAAACAAACAAACACATATATATGTGTGTGTCCGTCTATGCGTATATAAATAGACAGACAAAAGGAGAAAATGAACCTCCGTTGCAGGACAGACTTCACTTCCGGCCTTTAACCGGAAAGTTTCCTCTCTCGGCCGCAAAGATGGACGGGCGTCGAATCACCGGCCGCCCGCCAATTAAATAGCAATCGCACGCCCTACTTTCCCGGGTCTCTCGCCGCCGGTTATTTGCGAATTAATCCCCGCGATCAGCCGCTGGATTATAATTCTCCCGAAACAGATACAGTTATTGCACGGATTGCTCTGAGTCACCGCGGCGGCCACGCAGCGGGCGGCGGTCTTGCAACTTATGTGCATTCCGACACACAGATGTATGTGTATATATATACAAATATATATATGTATGATATATATATATATATATATATATATTATTATATATATATAATATATATTATATCTATCTATCTATCTATCTATCTATCTATCTATCTATCTATCTATCTATCTATCTATCTATCATCTATCTATCTATCTATCTATCTATCTATCTATCTATCTATATATATACATATATATATATATATATATATATGAGTATATATGTATTTTATATGATATTTCAAGGCGCAATAACCCTTAGGTGGCCACACGCTTGTCAACTAGTTACTAAAGCTTTTAATCATGCAATATCCTTTTACATTCTCATCCATCTACATATTCATCACATTTTATTATATATCTCTTTTCATATTTCCCTTTATCTGAAACAATTTGACATGGAAAAAAAAAACAAAGATAGGAAAACAAAATTCTCACATTTGCTTCATCTTATTTTTTTCCTCCCTCGCCAAACATTGCGAGAAGCGAATAAATGCGTTATTTTTCCTTCTCTTTTTTTTTTCGGAAATTTAAAAACTTGAAAGTGGTCAAGTTGCCAATCGGAGCCGAATAGACTTAAGCAGCCAGGCATAAGGATAATACTCTCTCTCTCTCCTCTCGTAATTATAATAGATAGAGATAGATAGATAATAGATAGATAGATAAGATAGATAGATAGATAGATAGATAGATATGATGATATTATATATATATATATATATAATATATAATATATATATATGGTATTGTAAATATATGTAGATGTGTGTGTATGTGTTGTGTGTGTGTGTGTGTGTGTGTGTTGTGTGTTTGTGTGTGTTGTACCTTTGTATCCATCTTCAGAATACAATTGAAAGACATTTTAGTCACTTCCGTCGGAACAGCGCAACTATGACACCAAATGAGGCGCAATTCACAACAAGAGAATGAATTGCAACAACAAATTATCAGGAAAACAAACACAAGTAAAGACTAATTTTTAAAAATCGGTACGAAGAATTTCCGAACAGAAGCAATTAGAGAAAAACGCAATGATTATGATTGGTGAAACTGTCAACAAACGGTGACAGCAGACACTGATGCGTGAATTTATTTATCACTTCATTCTACAGTATCTCACATGTACTTCTAAATTTCATAAAACATGCAATATCATGATAAACTTGTATCTTAATCTTAATCGATGTAATCTTATAATAATCCTTTTAAATCTAATAAAACACGGCACTCACTGAGTAAACTTGTAATCTCCAGGATCCCCTTAATAGGCAGACGACACTTAACGCCAAACGAGTCAACGAGCGAGGCAGCGGCGCACGACCTCGTCTGCCCGAACGAGGCGACGACGACCTCGCTCGGGAGGCGCCCTGGCCCGAGGACCTGCGGGCGGCTCCTCCTCAGGAAACCGGCGTCTCTCGCTTTAGTTTTTGCGTTTCTTGTGTGTGTGTGTGTTTCTTGCTTTATCTCTCTCTCTCTATCTGTTTATCTCTTTCTCTTTCTTCTTTTCTCTCTCTCTCTCCTCTCTATCTAATCTATCTATCTATCTATCTATCTATATATATCTATATATTCTATACTCTTACACTACATATCTATAATATATATATATATATATATATATATATATATATATATATATATATGTATGTATACATATATACAATCTCTCTCTCTCTCTCTCTCTCTCTCTCTCTCTCTCTCATCTCTCTCTCTCCTCTCTCTCTCTCTCTCTCTCTCTATCTATCTATCTAATCTATCTATCTATCTATCTTCTTCCCTCCTCTCGTCTCGCTCTCTCTGATTTGACGCCTCTGTGGATCTTCCAGTGATCTTCCAGTCATGAGGTATTGTTTTATCCTTTTCTTTTACTCATTTTGTTCCTCATATTTTGGTGTTTTTATCTTCTTAGGTATAAACGGCTTCGATTCTTAGGAAAACACTTTTGAAAATTAAAGGAGTGAATGGAGATTAACGAAACCTGAACTTAGAGAAATGAACACTCATAATCAGTTCCAAAAGATGTATTATAACATACTGATGGAGTTTTTGGTGAGGAGGTGGGGCTGTGTCGGGGGGGGGGGGGGGAATTGGCCTTGTTGGGGCTGTTGTTAAGGAGGGGGGAGGTGGGAAGGGTGTGTTGGTGCAGGTTAGTGTGTAAAGGGGCTGTGTAATAAAGGTAGTTACAACCTGGTCATGACGTAGGTAAGTGGGAGGGGGGGGCTATTTAACATTTCCCACGGGCTCCCGAACATCACCTCTGGGCTCCACAATTTCTAGCTACGCCCCGGAGTCGAGGGAAGGGTTCGTGTTGGGGATGTGTTGGGGATGTGCTGGAGTGAAGGCCCTCGCCACATGCAGATGACGCGTTGTGTTCCTCTTAATCTTGATGTTTACAGTAAAAGACAGCAGATGAGCCCTATAAAGCGTAGTTAGGGTGATGAGCACAGATGACTACTGATAGTTATACTCATAAGAATCTCCTAATAGGATTGTTTTGTGTGTTGTCTCCTTTGCTCGGGATATGGTTAGAATTTGTGTCTAGGTATTGTGCGAATATCATCTCGAGCGCAGACTCTTCAGCCATTCTACATCGCGTCTGATTCCTACCGCATCTCCTGCGCAGGACACCTTTTACGCATATGTTATTGTTGATATGGCGGACAAAGTTTCCCTATAGTACACACACACACAACAAAACAAACAAACACGCACACGCCACACACACACACACACGCGCACACGCACATGTACATATACATGTGTATACAGGTCATGTTAGTATCGGATGATCTGTAATTCATCCATTTCAGTACCTAAAAAGGAAGGGCAGAAACAGATGAATAAACAAGCAGAAACAATCGTATTTATCTGCTTCGGTGTTTTAAAAGTCTTGTAGCACAGTCTTCGTCCGCGTTACTGCATTTCTTCGAATGTTGACTGGACCAAATTATTTGGGGTGATGTCACTTCTCCGACCAAATATGTCCTGATATAATTGGTAGCTATATTTTTTTTTATGAATGTACATCTTGTGTAAAGTTTCACATAGTTATAAGTTTTTTTAATGCTTAGTTATAATTATAAATCACTTTTTCCTGCTTACGCATTCAAGCATACATATTCGCACGTACGAAGAACAGTACATCGAGCCCCCATCTCAGTCCTCCTCTCTAGCCCCTCCCACCTCTCCGCTCCCCTCAATCTTCCCCCTTCCCTCCCTTTCTTCCCTCTCCCCTCCATATCCCCCCTCCCTATCCCTTCCCTTCCCCTTCCCCCTCCTTCCCCTCCTCTTTCCCCGCTCCCCTCCCATCCCCTTCCTTCCCCTCTCCCATCTCCCTCCCCTCCCTTCCCCTCCCCTCTTCCCTCCCCTCTCCCCCCCCCCCCCCCGAACGCCCGCTCTGCCCGTCCGAGTCCAAAATGAGCTTCTTCCTTGCGGAGTTTTCGCTAATGAGATTTCTGATTGGTGATGGCCAATTTCTCGGAGCTTGAAGTCCACTGGAAAGACTTAATGAACGGATTATCGTATCATAGTTTTCTTCTTTTCATTATTTTCGTCATGTCTTTAGTTCTTCCTATGTCGTGTTTCCTTGTTCTACTTTTTTATTCTTGTTTTTTTTCGTTTTTTATTCTTTTTTTTTCGTTTTTTATTCTTGTTTTCTTATTTGTTTCGATTCTTCCCGTGTTGCGTATTTCTTGCGTATTTTTCTATTCCTCCTATGTCGTGTTTTCCTTATTTTTTCGTTGTTTTTGTTCATAATATAGTTATGTGTGGGTTCTTCACGCGCAGGGTGATGGGCAGCGATGGCGTGGCAGCAGAGGCAGTGTCAGGTGCTTGCACGCCTTCTCGCTTTCAGCTGCCACCGCTGGCTTGCCTAGTGCGAAAAAGGGAGCATTAGCCTCCCCTGTCAGTGCACAGCCTTTATATGACAGGAAGTCATATAAATGGAAATGCTGAGGAGAGGGGTACTGCCCCTTCCACTCAGCAAGTGAGGCAGACTGTGGGCCCCGTTGGAAGGGCGACTACTGGGGCACAATATGGGAATGGGAGTTTCTCGCCCTCAGTTCTGGCAGCCGCCAACCCAATGGGGCAGCAGGGATGGCAGAGGTGGCGTCCTTCCACAGCAACTACCCGAGGTCTAACCTCAGGCGGGCTATCTGGGTCGGCAATTGGAACATAGATCTCTTCTCTCTCTCTCTCTTCTCTCTCTCTCTCTACCTCTCTCTCTCTCTCTCCTCTTCTTCTTCTCTCTCTCTCTCTCTTCTTCTTCTCCTTCTCTCTCTCTCCTCTTTCTCTCTTCTCTCTCTCTCTCTCTCTCTCTCTCTCTCTCTCTCTCTCTCTCTCTCTCTCTCTCTCTCTCTCTCTCTCTCTCTCTCTCTCTCTCTCTTCCTCTTCCTCTGCCCCTCCCTCTCTCTTGAAAATTTGAGAATATTTTTGATGAAAATGTTTATGGCGATTTTGATGGCAGAATATAACGGAAGATTTTTTTATCAAGGAGAAGCTGAAAGATATGTTGAAGGAGGAGGAGGGGAGAGAAAAAGTTGAAAAAAGGAAAAGAAGAAGGAGTACAACAGAAATTAGAAGAGAACAACAATTTGGACTGGAGAATACATGAAGAAGGAATAATTAGAGTTAAAATACACATGGATTCGAACAGAGAGAGAGAGAGGAAGAAGAAGAGAGAGGAAGAGAAAGAGAAAGATAAAAAGACAGAGAAGCATAGAGAGAAGAAGAAGTTTATCAAATGGCCATTTCCTTCGACAAAGACTTACATCAAAGAAGTGTTAGGCCTAAGGAATAACTTTTTATATCCTGGGCCAGAAATGTGATTTGGTTTGATACGAGAGTGCGGGCAAGAAGCAGGATGGAGAGGACATGGGGAGGTGAAAGGGGGAAGAGAGAGTGAAAGGTGGGGAGAGGGAGAGAGAGAAAAAAAAGAAAGCAAAAGAGTTTCGATAAATGGGTAGATAGAGAAAGAAAAGACAAGCAAAAAAAAAAATGAATCTCGCATCCTCCCTTCCCCTTCCCATCCCCAACCTAAAACCTTCCACTCCCCCCACCCCTCTCTATCCATCCCCCCTCCAAACCGCGCCCAAAGCCTCCCATCCCCTCGTTATTCCTCCTTCCCCCACCCTCCCCCACCCCCCGCCAATCTCATCCCCGTCGCAGCGAGAGAAAGAGCGCATGGCACTAAACTCACTTCCTCGCCTCTTCCTCTGACACC
>NW_020868617.1:183088-196205 GCF_003789085.1 Penaeus vannamei | reverse complement strand
GGAGGGGGATGGGCATTCGACAAAACACGAAACACTAAAAGCAAAACCAAGAAAAAACTATAAATAAAAAAACAAAGAACCTAGAAATGAGTGTGTTTTTTGTTGGTGTAAATGAAACAATCATTTTGTTCGCGACATGGGACTTACCTAATGTGTCTGACGCATACATGGTAAGTCATGTTCCACTGTGACCAGTTAAAGCTAAGTACGTCAGAATGTACTAACTCCATTCAGAGGCAGGTGTGGAAAATAAGGAAGGGGTTAAGGGAAAGGTGAAAGAGAGAGAGAGAGTGAAGAAAGAGGGAGAGATGGGAGAAGAGAGAGAGAGGAGAGATTGATTAGAGATAGAGTAGAGAGATGAAAGAGAGAGAGCATGAGATGAAGAGAGATGAAAGAGAGAAGAGATTAGAGACGATATAAGTAAATAGAGAGTAGAGCAATAATGAGAGAGAGGGAGTGATGAGATAGGAGAAAGCGTGTTCAGATTAAGTAATATAAGTATGATGAGAGCAGAGTGAGGAGGAGTTGAGAGAGCGAGAAGTGAAGCTGGACGATAAAGATCGTAAGATGAGATGGAGAGAGACGATAGAGAGAATGAACGAGTGAGAGAACGAAGAGATGAAAGATGAGAAGATGAGCAGAATAGATGAAAAGAGAGAGAGATTGAATAGAGATATAATATATAGAGTGAGTAATATAATAATAGAGAGTATGTAATATATAATATCTATATTAGTAATATTAGTTATATAATATATTAATAAATAAAGATGAGAATGGACGAACGATAATAAGGAGTAATGGTAGAGAAATGAGGAGACGAGTAATAGAGAAAGATGGAGAGAGAGTTAAGATGAGAGCAGAAGTGGAGGCACGAGAGTCAAGAGGGTAAAGGGAGGGAGGGATGTGAGAAAGACGATGCAGGCAAAGTAGATAGAGATGATAGATAGAGATGAGAAGATAAAGGAGAGAGAGACGTGAAGAATAATAAAGGAGAGGTAAGAGAAAAGAGAGAGAGAGAGAGAGAGAGAGGGATTAGTATAGATAGATAGAGAGGGGGGGTAGATAGAGATAGACAGATAAATAGAGAGAGCGAGAGATAGATAGATAAGAGAGATAACAGGCAGACATAGCAAAGCATAAAAAAATTCAAAGAGAGAGAGAAGAGTCGCGAGAGAATAGAGAGAGAAGAGACAATAGCTACAGAGCAAAACAATAACAAGTGATAAGACAAGAGAGGCAACCCATCCAGCAAGCCAAAGTGCAAGCAAGATACCAAAGCGTGGGGCGTAGTAGAAGTAGGCCCATCGCCCGGTGTCTATTCCCGGCAAACCACGCGTGCATTCCCTCTCTTGTGACCTGCAACCAACCGTCTGCTATTTCGAACTTCCAGCTGGGTTTGGCTGTCCCGTGCGGCGATTAAACTGATGGCTTTTGCTGTGTCGTTGTTCTTCGTTTGGGCAGAGGCGGGGCTTCCTTGGCGACACCGTGCTATCTGATTGGTCATGCGCCCCTCTCCCCCTCCAATGGTCATTGACTCGTCGTAATGTCAATCACTGCCATAAAGTTCTTTGCCGACGCTGCACGGTAAGCATACTGATGTATAAGATATTAAGTATAAGGTATTGTTGCTGTTCTAAATTTCATTGTGATGACTGTGCTTAGTCATTAAACTAATAAGTGCACAGAACACTCAGATTTTTTATTCTATTTTTCAATTTCACTTCTTTTTTATTTGTTTAATTTATTATATAAATATATTGTCGTTTACATTGTAAGAATTTAAGTGGTGCTTAGTTAAAAATAACTACACAGAACACTGCTATATTTATGACAGAGCTAGAAAGCACCAAACTTTAACTAACTGTACAGCAAACACCAATAGTGTTCTGCTGTGTCAGCCTGCCACTTCGTAAAAGTACACCCAGCAGATATTTAATTATGGCAAGAAAAAACAAATGAAAACACAAACAATATGTAAACTGCACTATATGAATACTGAAGTGGGCAGCCTTAATTTTGTTACTTTTAGGACGCTCTCTCTCCCCCCCCCTAAGATTTATTATTGTTACCCCTTGTGCCCCCCACCAGAAAATTCTCTGCGACTCGCCCTAAAAATTAGAAGGGGGCGAGGAAAGGAAAAACAGGTTGGTGTGAGTCTGGGTTTGGATCTTGGCTTAAGCAAAGTAGAAATGTGGCATTGGGCCGTGGTTGCAGATACGCATATGCTTAATGCGTTTAATGTGTGTGGTGTGTGTGTGTGTGTTTGTGTATGTAGTGTATGTAGTATATAATATTTATATATATATATTATATATGTATATATTTATGTTGTAACAGTATATATATGTATTGTATTAATATATATATATATATATATTATATATATTATATATATATGATATTATACACACACACACCTATCTATCATGTTAATGATATATATATAACCACTTAACACACAACATACACACACCACACACACACCACACATACATACATATATATATATATATATATATATTAATATATAATATATATAATATAATACATATATATATATATATATAGTACACACATACAATATATCATATATATATTATAATAACATCCACACATATATAATATATAATATAATATTATATAATTATGTTATATATAATATATATATATATAATATATATATGATATATATATACATATTACATAATATATTATGATATATAATATATATTATTATATATATATATATATATATATATATATATATATATATATATAATATATATACATCTCTACATATATATGCATATATATATATTATATATATTAATATATATAATATATATATATATATATACCTTATATATAGTATATATGCATATATATATATATATATATATAATATATATTATATATATATATATATATATATGACTGACACACCTTCGGAGCCTACACACACAGGTGGTTGGTCGTTCTGGTTGACAGGTTCCCTTCGCTTTCAGACCTCAGCTCGACACTGGAAGGTTTCCACAACTCAATTTGTTATATTTCTATAATTGAGAAATATCCCAACAGTCAAAATAGTAATTTTAATCGAAAATATGATGTCTGAATTTGTAAAGCATAACTTTTATTGCATATTCCGTAAACTGAAAAAAACAAACATCAATCATACTTCTCCTAAAATTCAGAAGTTTCTCCCTTCTTAAATACTAAACTAGTCTTTTAAGCCATAGTTGCTTGTTTTAGTAATCTTAAGCGACTTTTACTTGGTTGTTAATGGCATTCCTCCTCTCTCTATATTTAGCACTTAGAAAAGAGACCGAGAGAGAGAGAGAGAGAGAGAAGAGAGAAGAGAGGAGAGAGAGATCGAGAGAGGGATGGACGAGATGTGAGAGAGACGAGGTTGATGAGAGAGATGGAGAGACTGAGTAAGTATATAGAGGTAAAGAAATATAAGATGAGAAGTTTGTTGTAAATATGTGTTATGGATAAGGAGAGAGGTCATGAGTGAGAGTAGATATATAGAGAAGAGATGAGAAGAGAGTAAGAGTATAATTATGAAATGAATAATATAGAGGTAGTAATTCATAGTGATAGATACTATTATATTTATAATATAATATATAATATGAGTAATATATGGTATGAGAGACATGATATTATGAGAGAGTAGTATAGGATATGAGAATGTAAGATATTAGTGATAATGGAGTATATAGAATGAAGAAGACTGTATGAGAGTAGATGCGAGAGATAGTGAATATATATAGAAGAGTGAAAGAGCTATATAATAATTAATGAAGTAGTAAAGGTAAGAGATAGGGTAAATAAAGTAGAATAAATAAAGAGAGGTATTTGATATGAATGTAACCCGGGCAGAAGTGAGAGAGTGAGTGAGATTGATGAGGGTGATAGAGGTAAGTAAGAGGGAGATGGAGAGGGAGAGTGAGAAGGTATGAGGGGGAAGAGAGAGATGAGATGAGAGAATACTTAAAGATGAAGAAGAGAGAGAGAGAGAGAGAGAGAGTGTAGAGAGACAGAGTAGAGAAAGAGAGATTAGACGAGAGAGAGAAGTGAGGGAGAGATAGAAGATGAGAAGAGAGATGAGATGACAGAAGAAATGAGAAAAAAGAGAGAAAGAAGAGAGAGTGAGAGAGAAAGAAAGAAAGAAAGAAAAACTTCGAAAAGTAATGGATACATGTGAGATCGATGCTTTTATAGATGCGTAACACTTCTTATTTTAAAATCAAATGAAAATATCGACCTTGACAATATGCGCTGACAAAAATTTCTTTCACTTAAACTGAACTAATCTATAATCAGACTTCACTGAAATTACACTAAGAACTCCCTAAATATTATACTCTGGCGGCATGATTAATTAAATCTAAGAGATCCCTCAGTGTACTATACTCAAGCGAAGATGATGTTCAGTCCGCGACCTTATAAAAACTATGTTCATAAGCGAGTAAATAATATAACCTCACCAAATAAACAGATTGAGGTTAATCGCCATTTACATAGATTCCTATAAGGGAAGCCACCCGGAGATAATAATATACCTGCTAATTTAAATCTATTGCAGGTGAAAATATGTATAAATGTATATTTATTTCAATTAAATAATAATAAACACACATATCAATAAAGCTTTAAGTGTGTGCATATGCTATGGAAAAATTACAATCACAACAACACACTCAACATCACACACAAACTACACATCACAACCATACACTAATATGTATATTTAAATATATATATATATAATATAATATATATTATTAATATACTTAATATTAAATATATTAAGTATATTATTAAGTACTATTATATATTATAAATATTCTAACTATTATTATTAATATTATATATAAAATGTTCCTAATTATAAATAATAATTATAAATATTATACGTTATTATATATGTACACACAAACAATCAACAACATCACACACCACAGACATACAAAACTAACACACACTAATTACATATATATATATATATATATATATTATAAAATATATAATATATATTAATAATTATATATTAATTACTATAATATTAATTATAATAATAATGTATATAATAATATGTATGAATTAATATATATAATATAAATACACCCATATTCTTTGATTATAATCAGGACATTAACACATAATGAGCAGCTAGATCACACTGACTCATGTAATTCAACGCCTGTGACCTAAACAGACGGTGACTATCTCCATAAAATAAAGTGCAATAGTTCATATATATTTTGAACGTTTTGAGGGCACGCCAACGTGCTATACTATAGTAGCCTAATCCTGACCGGATACTGAGTGTAAAGTATAAATGCCGCACTTACCTCTTATCTTACTCTCCTGACGCCTAGTTGCCTAACGGAGCGTAAGTGCCAAGAGATAGGTACGTTTTCGTAAATATACTGAGTAGTAATAAAAACCGGTAAAATAAAAGTTGTACGAACTTGGGAGACACCAAATGTATTCGTTAGACGCTGATTCTGTTTTTCAACTGTGCTGCTCGTAGAATACTTCCTCATCTTCCCACAAAGACACGCACACGAATATCACGCACACATGTACGCGCACAACGCACACAACACACACACACACACATTGACCATTCAGTAGCCTTTAAGGGACACACCACTATCCTCTCCCACACGAAGAAAGATCGCTTCCGAGCCTATTATCATTCAACGAAATCATTTTTATCATTTATGCTAACACCCATGCAATGCACCCCCCCCCACCACCCCCCACCCCCACACATACAAAAATCAGTTAACAAATTACCAAAAACAAAAGCTCCAAAAGCCCGATGAAACACGATCCCGCACCACAAGTTAACACGGGCAAAAACAAGCTGATGTTAACGTACCATGTAACTCGGGCTGCAAATAGCCCCAAGTCGGTATCTGAAATCAATGCTTGGCGAGCGGTCGGAATACTCTAGGTACAAGTGGCAATCCTGGGGCATTCTCTGAGGTAACGGTGCTCTCGTTGTGCAACTCGCTTTTCTTTCATATAGATTCATAACAATGTAAATCTTAATAATGTAAATAATAATAATGTAAATCCTATATCGATACGAAATAACTCTGTAGAACGAAGCAAGGATGTGATGTATAGATTCATAACAATGTAAAATACCTTTGTATAACGTTATGTTCGTATATACATAACAATATAAAAATAACTCTGTAGAACAAAGTAAGGATGGTATATTTTCATAACAATGTAAATCCTTTTTCGATACGAAATAACTTTGTATATTAACGTAGTAACGAGGTAAAGGACGCGATGTTTAACACGGGCGTTTGTAACAGGAACAACGAAGCAAGGGCAAGAAAAACACACGAATATGCCGAGGCCTTTCACTATTGCTTCGTCAGGGCATATGGGCAATAGTGAAAAGGCCTTCGGCATATTCGTGTTTTCTTGCCCTTCCCTTCGTTGTTCCTGTTGCAATCTGTTCAACATGAATTCCAATTCCAAACAGCTGGGCAAATTGCCATTCATAAATTGCCATTCATAAGCCAACAAAACAGCGCTTCACACCTTTGCCCTCAGCAGTGACGCAGGTGTACGCCCTGATGAACACTTCTGACACGTTGGTGGGCGGGAGTAAGTTGCCCCCTTGAGGGAAGCGCCACTTAAGAGGAGTCGTCTACTCAGTCAAGAGACACGGCAGGGACAGGAGGAGGAGGAAGAGGAGGTGGAGCGAGGAGAAGGAAGGGAGGAAAGGCAAGGAGAGGAAGGAGAGGGGGGAGGGGAGGAGGAAGAGGAGGGGAGGAGGGAGGAGAGGAGATGAGGGAGAAAGGGGGAGGGGGAGGAGAAGGAGGGGAGAGAGGAGGAGAGGAGGAGGGGAGGAAGTTTAGAAGAAAGAAGAAGAAAGAGAAGAGAAGAGGAGAGAGAACGGACAGACGAAGCCACACAGGGTCTATGCTCGCCCCCACCACGTCTTCAACACCCTGGGAGACGGGGGTTCTCTTGGGAGGTGGGGGTGAGGGGGTCTGACATCGACCTTCCACAGTAAATCCCAAAACCCAGGACCTTTTTACATTACCCGCTCTAAGATCATCTCCCGTTACCTTCACAGGGTTGCTTTATAAATAAATAACGACGTACATAAATATTAACGATAAAAATCAATTTGTCTCCTTTTTGTACCACGAATTATCTTACCAATTAGTATGAATGTTAATAGTCACTCTCTTTTCTTTGCAACTTAGGAACAGTTCATGTATGGCTCATATGGGGCTTTGCTCTCAGGATTAAAGAAGGAAGCATTTTTATTAAGTATTTCATACATAGATTTACGGATGCACACACACGCACACATACACACACACATATACCCAAACATACAAAGGAAACACACGCAAACGCACATTCACACACACACACGCGCAGACACACACACACACACACACACACACACACACACACACAAATACACACAAACACACACACACACACAACACACACACACACACACACACACACGCACGCACACGCACGCACACACACACACACACACACACAATTAAAAGATCCTGGGGTAATCATAAACAGAAACCTAAACCCAAATGATCATATAAATGAAAAGGTCCACAAAATGCTAGGACTGACATTGTGAAGATCATTATAAAAATCATAAGACCTAGACTTGAGTAGTCTGGAGTCCACACTTAAAAAAGGATATTGACTATAACAGAGTCCAAATTCTAAGAGATACGTAGAGATTACGTAGACTACAGAAATTAGGACTTTTACTACCTTGGAAAAGAAGAAAAGGAACCATATGATTTGCTTTTCAACTTCTTACAGGAAAGAGTGAAGTTAGATAAAGATGACTTTTTAATCTCGAATGTATAAGAAGAACGAGAATGCGTGCCAAAAATGTGCATCGATTTAAAAAGTTATACGACCATTTAAATATAGCAGACGGGACCACCTGAGCTTAGCTGTTTATATAGTATATTCATTCCGGTTTTTGTCTATACATACATATATGTATATGTGTGTGTGTGTGTGTGTGTGCGTGTATGTGTTTAAATATTAAAACAACGAGGTAAGAATGGGTAAAGTAAATACACAGACACAACCTTGCGTCACCATCTCGTGTTTCAGTACCTTACCACCCCCCCCCTCACACCACACACGCACACACACTTTTTTTGCGTGTGCCATGCACTGGTCTTCGCAAGGGTTCTGGCGAAAGAATTCCTTCCCGACTTTCGGTGAGTCGGGTTGCAGAGGCCATAGACAAGGAAGAGGAGGAGGGGAGGCAAGAGGAGGAAGAGAGGGGAAGAGGAGGAGGAGCGAGGAGGAGGAGAGAGGAAGAGGAGGGGGAAAGAGGAAGGAGGAGGAGAGGAGGAGGAGGAGGGGGAGGAGGCAGGAAGAGGAGGAGGGGAGGGGGGGGAGGGGGAGGAAGAGGGGAGGGAGGAGGGGAGGGGGAAGAGGAGGAAGGAGGGGGAGGAGAAGGAAAAGGAGGAGGAGAGAGAGGGGGAAAGGGGGCGAGGGGGGAAGAGAGGAGTTGGGAGGAGAAGGAGGAGGAAGAGAAGAATAATAGAAGAAGTGAAAGATGAAGAAGAAGAGGGAGAAGAAGAGAAGAGGAAGATGAAGAAGATGAAGCTATAAAAAGAAGAAGAAAAAAGGAAAGAGAAAAAAGAGTAATAACAAGAATAAGATAAAAAAAAGGAAAGGGACAATAAAGATAAGAATAACATTTATATAGCTCAATCGCACTGGCAAGCGGGAATGAATGTTTAAAAAAAAAAAGTTTCTTCCTGAGATACGATTCGTTATGCAATTCACAGTTATTTCAATTGATGTGGTGCATTTTTTGGCTTGAGAAAACAGAGGCGTAAGGAAGGAGGGAGGAAGAGGAGGAGGGGAGGAAGAGGAGGAAGGGAGGAGGAGGAGGGGGAGGGGGAGGGAGGGGGAGGAGAGGGAGGAGGAGGAGGGAGGAAGAGGAGGAGGGAGGAGGAGGAGGGGGGGGGGGGAAGGGCGGAGGAGGAAGGGAGGAAGAGGAGGAGGGAGGAAGAGGAGGAAGGAGGGGAGGAGGAGGAGGGAGGAAGGAGGGAAGGAGGGATGAGGAGAGGCGTAAGGAGGAGGGAAAGGATGGAGGAGGAGGGGGGGAGGAGAGAGGAGGGGGAAGGAGGGGAGGAGGAGGAGGGAGGAAGGGAGGGAGGAAGGGAAGAGGATGGAGGAAGGGAGGAGGGAGGAAGAGGAGGGGGGAGAAGGAGGAGGAGGAGGAGGGGGAAGAGGGAGGAGGGAGGAAGGGAGGATGAGAAGAGGAGGAGGAGAGGAGGAGGAGAGGAGGAGGGAAAGGGAGGAGGAGAGGAGGGGGGAGGAGAAGGAGGAGAAGAGAAAACAGCAGTCCATCATTAATAATAATAAAATGAAAACGATGATTATGGTAATAATAATGATAATGATGACAACAAAAAATTACAATAAAAGTGTAACGATAATGATAATAAAAACAACAAAATTACTATTACTACTAATAATAAAGTTGACAGACATAACAATATTCAAACAGTAACAATAACATAATAATGATAATTATGATAACGATAATAACAGTGATAATGATAATGAAAAGAAGAAGAAGAAGAAGAAGAAGAAGAAGAAGGAGAAGAAGAAGAAGGAGAAGAAAGAAAAGAAAAAGAAAAGAAGGAGAAGAAGAAGATCAACAACAACGACAACAACAATAATAATAATAACTAATATGAAACGGAATAAGAAAAACGGTAAGAAAGACAAAAAGGAAAAAAAACATGAATAACCAGACAAACGATTACCAAGAAAAAAGAAGGAAAATAATAAGAAAAAGAAGAAAACAATTGAGACTATGACGAAAATAAAGAAAAGGAGAATAAGACAAAAAAGAAGAATGATTTGAAAAAGAAAAAAATAATTCATTATTATTGTTATAATCATAATGAAGATCATAATAAGAATAAACTAATAATGATAACAACAACAACAATAATAATAAAACGAAAATGAATAAATAAACAAATAAAGAAGAAAAAGCGAGCACACCTGTTATTGTGCTTGGCAACGCTCAGGTCACGTGACTCGAAGGCTAAACGTGTGACATTTTTTGGCGTCTTCTGTACGCGCCATAAATGTTAATCCATTATTAAAGTTTAATCTAGATCTCCAGTGAACATGCGCAATGGCAGTAATCAGTATCAGCTTTTAATGCACCTTTTGACCTGTTGGATTTACATTTGAGCTCATTTTTAAACTTGCACATGCGCGGGAGAGGCAAGGTTATCCCGCCAATCACGTGCTGTTACGTCACGAGTACGTCATGAGTACGTCATGAACTTCACAGGAGCCATCGATTGCCATTTAGAGTTATTTTCGACAATAACACCGGTGGTCTTAGAATTTTCATACTAAATTTTTATTCTGGAAACGAAACTGTATATATTGACACAACGGATCAAATATTCTGATAAAGTAAATAACTTACGCTAATGAATGTAAAAATAAAAAAAAAAAAAAAAGCCCCACAAGGCATCTTTGAAGTTCAGAGGCTGCGGGCAAGGAAGTCGTATTTCCAGGTCAAGGTCACAAAAGTTGACCTTTTAAATAAGATATTAGCCAGTGTTTTAAATAATAATTACCTGTTTTTTTAGCTACTTTACTACACTATTTGCAAGTAGACTCTCCTATGGACATGGCAAGAAATAATAGGAATTTTAAGCGACAGTACATTAACAAAATATTATGAACAAATCATATCTGAAACGGAAATTCCTGAAGAAATGTGTTCAGAAAACAGAAGTATGAACTTTCTTACTTTAATATGATGCTAGGATTATTTTTCAATTTTCAGAACATTAGGAAGCATAAAGAACTGATTAATTTAAGTTAATAATAAGTTTTTAATGAGAAGGGAAACGTTCATATTATTAGTTACAGAACACTTTAAACAATTAGCTGACAAAGCAGTGCAGAGAGCGAAAAATATATATATTTTGGAATCTGAGGGATGTCTAAAATAGGTTCTTAAAAAAAAAAAGAATATTTTGAAATCTGAGGGATGTCTAAAATAGGTTCTTAAAAAAATAAAACATAAATATCTCACAAAAGAACGTATTTCACGGTTAAAATTTCTCTTCTCTCCGACATGCTCACGTGTTAACGGCGGCGACAGAATAAGCAGTACGACAGTTTTTACCGAACATTATTGTCGCGCCGCTGTCTTACGTCTGGCAGCGGAGATTGCCGTCTTCGGTACGGACACAGTAGGTTAAGATTGAACTAAAAACGGTATTAAGAGTTAAGGTCGCCACAGAAGACGCCATTTGCAATCATTTACGGGCACGGTATCGGTCTGTGCGCATTGTTCTTTTGAGGTTGGTCTGTCTTCCTCATTTTCTCCGAGGAGAAAATAGGAAATATGCTCCTTAGAAAATGTAGTGGTTTTATATGGTTACTCTTTAAGGAAATACAGCAGTTGTTTATCCGTTTGGCTCTAGGAAAATACAGCTTTGTTATCCGTTTGGCTCTAGGAAAATACAGCTGTTGTTTATCGTTTGGCTCTAGGAAAATACAGCAGTTGATTATTCGTTAGGATTTAGGAAAATACAGCAGTTGTTTATAAGTTTGGCTCTAGGAAAATACAGTTGTTTATCCGTTTGGCTCGGAAAATACAGCAGTTGTTTATCCGTTGGCTCTAGGAAAATACAGCGTTGTTTATCCGTTTGGCCGGGAAAATACAGCACCGTTTGGCTCTAGGAAATACAGCAGTTGTTTATCGTTTGGCTCTAGGAAAATACAGCAGTTGTTATCGTTTGGCTCTAGGAAAATACAGCTGTTGTTTATCTGTTTGGCTCTAGGTGTTTATCCGTTTGGCTCTAGGAAAATACAGCAGTTGTTTATCTGTTTGGCTCTAGGAAAATACAGCAGTTGTTTATCGTTTGGCTCTAGGAAAATACAGCAGTTGTTTATCCGTTTGGCTCTAGGAAAATACAGCATTGTTTGGCTCTAGAAATACAGCAGTTGTTTATCCGTTTGGCTCTAGGAAAATACAGCAGTTTATCCGTTTGGCTCTAGGAAAATACAGCAGTTGTTTATACATTTGGCTCTAGGAAATCCTGTTTGGCTCTAGGAAAATACAGCGTTGTTTGGCTCTAGGAAAATACAGCAGTTGTTTGGCTCTAGGAAAATACAGCAGTTGTTTATCCGTTTGGCTCTAGGAAAATACAGCTGTTGTTTATCCGTTTGGCTCTAGGAAAATACACTCTAGGAAAAATACAGCAGTTGTTTATCCGTTTGGCTCTAGGAAAATACAGCAGTTGTTTATCCGTTTGGCTCTAGGAAAATACAGCAGTTGTTTATCCGTTTGGCTCTAGGAAAATACAAAGTTTATCGTTTGGCTCTAGGAAAATACAGTTTATTCGTTTGGCTCTAGGGAAAATACAGCAGTTGTTTATCCGTTTGGCTCTAGGAAAATACAGCAGTTTTTTATCCGTTTGGCTCTAGGAAAAATACAGCAGTTTATCCGTTTGCTCTAGGAAAATACAGCAGTTTTTTCCCCTTTGGCTCTAGAAAATAACAAGTAGTCTGTTTATCCGTTTGGCTCTAGGAAAATACATCAGTATTATCTGTTTGGTCATAGCAAATACAGACATGTTATCCGTGTTGGCTCAGGAAAATACAGCAGTTTTGCTCTAGGAAAATACTGCATCCGTTTTCTGATACAGCTGTATAGTAATCTACGTTTTTGGCTCTAGGAAATACAGCAGTAATCCGCTTTGGCTCTAGGAAAATTACAACCTGTTGTTTATCCATTTGGCTCTAGGAAATATAAGGCAGTTGTTTATAGTTGGCTCTAGGAAATAAAGCAGTTGTTTAATCCAAAGTAAATAAAATGGCTCTAGGAAAAAACTATTCAGCTTTCCTAAACCCTGTTTAATGTTTAACCTGTCCGTCTGAAAATACAAGCTCTACCAGGCTAAAAATTACAGCTGTTGATCGTTTGGCTTAGGGAAAATACAACTGTTATCCGTTTGGCTCTAGGAAAATACAGCAGTTCGTTAAATAGCTCTAGAAATACAGCAGTTTT
>NW_020868617.1:153088-178088 GCF_003789085.1 Penaeus vannamei | reverse complement strand
CATATAATAGGAATATATATATTTATATTTGTCTACATTTATATTTAGATTGTTTATATTTGTTAACATATATTTATATTTGTTTAGAGAATATACGTGCGTAATAGGAATATTTGAAGATGGTTATAATGACGATTTAAGATGAAAAGGATGATGATGATTTTAGTCACTATAATAATGGTGAAAATGGTAATTATGATGATGAATGATGAAATGAAAGTGATGATAATGATGGTGATTGTAGTAATTACAATGATAATGACATTATTGACGATGAAAAAGATAATGATGGTGATGATGATGGTGAAAATAATGATTATGATGATGAATGGTGAAAGTGATGATAAAAGATATGATAACAGTGATTACAATGATGATTACGGAAATAATAAATGATGATGGCATTGATGATAAAAAAGAAAATAATGGTGATGATAATGATAGTGAAAATGATGATAATAATTGCAAAAGTGATCAGGATGATAAACATAATTGCTAACCATGCCAAATATATGACATCACAACTACAAATAAAATTATTCAAATTAATACTATTAATGATAAGGATACCAATAATGATGATGATAATGATAAGATACTTATCAAAAAATAGTAGTAACAGTAAGTAATAAAGTAAAAAAAAAAGAAGCAATAATAATTACAGAAAAAAACAATAATATCAATGATAATTATCAAAAACAGGTACATTGATGATGAGTATTATATAATCCATATCAAATTTAAGTACATTTACAAGTCATCTATTTATCTATTTTAACAAACTTGTTTTCAATCAATATATTCTGTCTCCATCACTTACAGTATATATCAGAGGATATAAAACAAATAATCCTGTTTTCTCATCTTATTTATATAAAAAAAATTACATTAATTATTGACTAGAATGATATATCCCATTTCAAACATAAGGTGTGGTAATACAGGCATCATATTTTATATACACATTAGTGGAGATAAAGAATACAACAAGCAAGAGGGACAAAATTACATCAGATGACAGTAATAATTAATCTTCAGAATAACATCTATCATTACCCTTAATAAATAAGTAGTTATCTCCATTGTATGATCTGCTTCTAATTAGATGGAAGGGCTAATCACTACGTAGACATAAATGAAAATAATTCTTCTTTTATGTACATCTCTTTTTTTTTAATATTCATTACCTACTGTTGGCTCTGCAGAGGAAAGCTGGAATATCACAACCTGCTGAAGTCATAGCATAAACAAGGTGTTCTATGGTTTGCAGATCTCACTATGAAATATATTAACAGGAACATTCAAGTCATTTTCATCAGACGATTTAATTCTGCAACAATCATACATCACGCTCTCACTGTCTTTTAATAGCAATGATCCCACCTAGCTCATCACATGATATATATATATATAATATATGGTACACAGTATTTGGAAATTTCTGAAAACAAATGTAACTTTAATATTCGTTTCTTTCATGGAAAGGGAGCTTTTCATGGCACAAAAGGTTAATGTTAATAACACAGATCCACATCATAATTATCAGTTTATATCTTAAATGCTATAGAAAAAAAAAGACAAGTCTTCTTTATAGAATTGTCATAGTGAAATACCTTTTAAGAATTTCATAGAACCAGGATTTTTTTGTTAGTGAAATCCAATGATCTTACAGCATTTTTTTTTCAAACATTTTTCATAACACCAAAAGCCTGATTTACTATACTTTGCTTGCTATATACAGAGCACATTGTCTTATCAAATAACCATAACAATCATACTGTTTTCTCTTGTATTGCTATTATAGTCATGTATGTGGAATGCACACGATAATGTTACATTAATCACTGAGAATCATTAATTTACTTTTTTCATAAAGGAAGATTACTACACAGTCACACAGACACAGACACAGACACAGATATACACAGACACAGACACAGACACACACAGATATACACAGACAAAGACACAGACACACACACACACATATTAATAATAATAATGATAAACCATGTAAAATCAATTTGTTTTACCAATGCAAATAAAAAACAATAAACCATATTTCAGAAAATAAAAATAGTTACAACATAGGCCATGAAATGTCACATTAGGATTTACTCTTCTCATGATTAACAGGGAAATCTTTCTGTTGGCTTGAAGCTGATGAAAGAGGAGGAGAGTAGGAGAAGGAGAAGGAAGAGAAGAGGAAGGAGAAGGAGAAGGAGAAGGAGAAGGAGAAGAAGAAGAAGGAAGGAGAAGAAGAGAAGAAGAGGAGGTGGAGGAGAGGGGTGAGGAGGAGGAGGGAGGAGGAGGGGAGGGAGGAGGAGGAGGAGGTGTGAGGAGGAGGAGGAGGGAGGGAGGAGGAGGAGAAGAGGAGAGGAAGAGGAAGAGGAGGAGGAAGAGGAGAGGAGGAGGAGGAAGAGGAGGAAGAGGAGGAGGAAGAGGAAGAGGAGGAGGAGAGGAGGAGGAAGAGGAGAGGAGAGGAGAGAAGAGGAGGAGGAAGAGGAGGAGGAGAGGAGGAGGAGGAGGAGGAGGAGGAGGAGGAGGAGGAGGAGGAGGAGGAGGAGGAGGAGGAAGGAGGAGGAGGAGGAGGAAAAATTGGAAAAGTAGGAAAAAAAGAAGAAATAGATGTAGATGGAAAAAGAAGAAATAAAAAAAGTCTCAATACGTTCCTGTATTTCCTGTACAAAACCTGTATCACATTCTTTTATTTATTTATATTTTTCATATTCCATTTGTCACTAAGCTCTCCCACCTCCACATTGCTTTTAGTTTCACCTTCACAAACACATTTATCCCTTCCTTTTGGTGCAGTCACTGAGTCGAATGTCATGAAGACCTCTCATGATTCTCGGCTCTCGGATCGCACACTGGACCACAACTTTCATGAGCCGCTTGAGTGGATGGCACTTTCAAACATGTCGAGGAGTCGTCTTACTTCTTTGCTGTGAAAGGCAGTTAAGGAAATGGAAGGACGAGAGAAACATACTGGTTCTTCATTTTACAGTTCCCTGCTGCAATTCAGCTTTATGATACTCTGTGATCTTTGTTGTGCATTTTGTGACAAGGTGATATGACATGTCATTTAGTAGGTTTGTACACTTTTATATCACCTTGTCACTAAGCACACTGCCAGGTGTGTGTGTCAAAACTGCTATGATGTGTTTAGAGGTCACTGACCCTAAAGTACTGAAGGTTTATAATGAAAATTATCCAACTAACTTTTGCTCTATTCTATTCATTTCAAAACTCTGAAGAAAATGTGAAAATTAAGGCAAATGTAGCCGGGGATAACATTCATGTCCTTTAATTCTATACAGCAGAAGACAAGCTTAACGATAAACCTTTCTAATTTATCCCTTGAGAACGAAGATCCTCTTTTGAGCATATTTTGACTTTTGACTTTCCATCTAATCAGACTCAATTGAGTATAACCTCTAAAAAAGTCTGTCTGTTTTCCTACTTTTTTTTCATATATATATAAATATATGGGAGGGAGTCTGAGGAAGTCATTTTACTACTGTTTCTCCCAAAGCTAATCATACATTCACCCTGACATCTCTTTTCATAAGTGTTGTCCGTACAAAATAAGAATATTCCTAATGTATAGCATCCAACCTTCTTGTGTTGTTCCCACCTCTTTTGTGTGTGAATGAATGTATTATGTATAAAAAATGAATTCTCTCAATGTATGGCATATTCAACTGCCACCCTCCCCAACAAGCTTCTGATTATTATTTGCTTCCAATGAGTAACACAAGTAATGCTGATACATATTGAGTGAGAAATAACTGGTGTGAGTACTGAAATATTTGGATAGCTGTTTCTGTTTAAAATATTTTCTTGGATATCCCCATAATGATTGGATGTCTGTGTGAATGAGACAGTATTTTCTTTATGATAGATAAAATGGTTATTTCATCCTCGAACCTTCATGACTTGAAAAAGAAAGAAAGAAAAACTGAGGAAGGAAAGTTCCGCAACTGCACATATTTCAATGTGTCATGTGGTAACGTATTCATGGCATTGTGACATTTCAAAAGAATAAGTTGAAATAAATGTTTGTACATCAACCTAAGATAAAATTACTCCAGTGAGCCTTAAGTGAATGATGCCATGAATACATGACTGTATGACAGGGCAGCCTTGATCATGGACAATGAACATAAACCAGAATAGTAAGCATATAGTTTTGGAATTAATTCATCCCTAACAGATGACTCTGCCTCCTTAGTTGAATACCCATATTATACTCCTATAAGTAAAACTGCAGGATAACTAACTGACACATTCTCATACAACACAACAAACATTTAAAAGGATACATTTGCTCTTGGAGTTTGTAGATGGGTTTCATCGACTTGCTCAACTCCTCCGTCTTTGCCATTAGCTGGTACATAGACTGAAAAGAAAAAGTGTATGAAACAGGAAATGCAGTTGACTAAAGCAATACTAATTGTCATTAAAATGGAAGCACTGGAACAAAATATATAGGTCAAATAAACTGTATGTTACATCACATAAACTAACAACTGTCTATGTTCACTGTTTGTATTCTCAAACTTAATTCTGTTTACTACATCTAATGTCCTACTGTAACTACATCTCTGTGAAATGGTGCTTATTCATAACTGTGAGTAAAGCAAGGATCTATATATATATATACTTATCAATCATTTTCTCGTAACTCATGATCTACATAACCAGACGTCTACAAACAGGTCTGTTCTTCATATTCAAACAAATCCGAATCATTCATGCTTACTTTTATGTTTGCGTCTACAGCATCACAGGTTTTACAAACTGCATCCCTATAGGTTTCCACGCAGTCAACAGTAAGTGCCGAGATCTGTAATGGAGGAAAAGAGGTCATCATATTAAGACTTGCACCCTATATAATATGCCAGTATCTGTAACGTGGAATAAACAACGATTGTATCAATAATAACATCCTCTATAAAAAAAAAAATCCTTTACATGTTTTTGAATAACTCACACTATGCAGAGTCCCTGTGAGATTCTCAATGAGAGTGTCGACAGATGTTGCAATATGCCGAGCGTGTGCTTCAATGTCGTTGATGACGGTTGGGTCTATGGCAGGGACCTGTGGTGCTAGGGCAGCCCTCAACAAGCTTGGTGTCGAACTTCGGGACCCAGGGAATGATGCCACTGCTGGGAGAACCAGAGAGTGAGTTCTTTCATAAAATTCTATGCAAGAAAAATTACAGACTTACTGAACCACTGCAACAAATGTGGAAAAGTTATGAATCAGAATGAACGATTCCACAAGATACGTAATTACATAACTTATATATCTCATCTATATCCGATTTATGCATTTACACCAAAAATCATGCTTTATTATTATCAGTAACATAGAATTATGCCAACGTGATGAGAGATCAGATAGTAATAATTTTCAATTCTATTACTTTTTCACTTTTAT
This sequence comes from Penaeus vannamei, assembly GCF_003789085.1. NCBI lineage: Eukaryota > Metazoa > Arthropoda > Malacostraca > Decapoda > Penaeidae > Penaeus > Penaeus vannamei. The sequence continues at coordinate 172,642 of NW_020868617.1, read as the reverse complement.
AAACTGACATAAAAGTCAAAACTAATAAACAGTACATTTCTTGATTTGATGTTCTGTCAGAGACCGAGAGAGAGAGAGAGAGAGAGAGAGAGAGAGAGAGAGAGAGAGAGAGAGAGAGAGAGAGAGAGAGAGAGAGAGAGAGAGAGAGAGAGAGAGAGAGAGAGAGAGAGAGAGAGAGAGAGAGAGAGAGAGAGAGAGAGAGAGAGAGAGAGAGAGAGAGAGAGATGAGAGACAGAGAGACAGAGAGACAGAGAGACAGACAGACAGAAAGAAAGACAGACAGAAAGACAAACAGACAGAAAGACAGACAGACAGACAGACAGAGAGCACAAGATAAAAATGCTAATACAAGAAGCTCAGAAGCAGTTTTTCTTCCTGCGCTGAAAGTGCTGCACGGCAGTCACTCACATAAAGCCTCCACCCCATACATAGCAGCACTCCCCTAGATCCAATCATAATGAAAAATAAAAATAAAACAAAGAAAGGCAAAATAAAAGATGAATCAGTCGAGCCTCTGACTTTTGGAAACGGGACTGGAGAGTTTAATTTTGTTGTGCAGGTCATCCGCCACGAAAGAGATAATGTCTCCCTGGCGCGTGACCATGCCAGCACCTTGCAGAGCCGACTCCGCCCTCTCAGGACTGCACCTCCCCACGTGAAGGCTCCATGGACGCTCCTGGCAAGTAAAAATGGCAATTAATGGATGCAAATTATCTGTTACCTGTAACATATAAAGAAACATCTTCATACTCTGCCATAAACAATTTTAAAAAGTGACTTTCACCTAATTGTAATGAGACTATTTAGTGAACCGGTGCAATAGTACACTGAAACTGTTATCCTACCTAATTTTCTGAAACTATAAACCTTCTCTCTTTTCATGTAAAAGCTCAATTTTATTACTACTATCAATGATATTACTTCTAAATTCACTCTTTACTTCATTAATCCCATTTCCAAATTAGTACACACATACAGAAGAGAAAAAGGTAAAAGAATTAAACTCACTGAACTAATGAATGCCATGTACCTTCGGGCTAGTGATCTTTCTAAGTATAAAGATGGCTCTGAGTTTATGAATATCCTGTGACTTCTCTGCATTTCCTCTATAATGCACCCTATACATATTCCTTCAAACTGTTTGTTATCTTATTACTTCAATCCCATTCCATTAATTCAACCCAAATAAAAAGTTTGACTTTTTTTTCCCCCAAGTATCTTTTAAAATGAGCTTTTTTCACCCAAGCATTCCCATGTAATTCACTTGTGTAGAAATCTTGTTTTGAGGAGATAGTCATTAAAACCTTTTAATTTACACAATTTATTCCTTTTGTAAATGCCAATTCCATATCATTCATTCCAGTTAACCAACAGGTCATCCATTCCTCAGGTCAAAGGTCATAAAGATATATAATAATTTTTCACAGCAAACTCCATAAAGAAAAACTTTCTTTGTAATTCCATCTCCAGGCATTAAATTGTGGAGATGAGATGGAGAGAAAAGATTATATAAAAAAAAATCAACTTGACTTTTTTCATACAATTTCATTTCTTGTCACAAGGAACTACTCTGCATATAGTTTCCAGAAAATTGTTAGAAGACTATAATTTTATATTTTACTGTGATCTTTTATTTTCAGATTTGACCTGATGTTTACATCGTCTGAGATTTATGCTTTACATATAAACAGTTAAGAAGATTGTTCTCGTATGTGTAAATGCTTATGAAAATTAACAGACCCATTTCATTAACTATGGCATTAAAATAAAGTACTTATCCAAATTATACATTAATATGGGCTTGGAAGTTTCTATTTCATTAAGTAACTTAATTACAAAGATATCAGATACCTCTTTGAGATTTAATGACAAAAAATGTGATTTTTCTTCCAGAAGTTTTCAAGAACATGAGTTATCATCTATTATTTTCAGCTCATAGATCACATAGGGTCTTGCAATTTACAACAGGACACCATACAAGGGGTACAATGTCTTGCATAGTTCACTGAGAAATCAACTTTGTTATTCATGGGATGATGATGTAAAGACATACCTTCATAGGAGTAGCAAATGGCATGAATGGAATGTTCTACTTCCTAAACTACTGGATAATCTACTAATCAGTTTCATATGGGTCTATAGCCTTTACTCTCAAGTTCAGTTATATCTAACATTACAAAAATAAAACATTTACAAAATAACATCATTTTTAAACCCATCACAAATAATTCCAGCTCCCCTTTTGTGAGGTCAACTGCCTGCATCACAAACCTAATTACTTCACTTTACAAATAAAGGACAAAACATAACCCAAATATCATCTCTTCCTTGTCCAGTGTTTAAAAAGATGACAAACCTGGTCATCATGCGGAGGCAGTCCTGCCCCATAGTCTGGAGCCTCACCCTGCGAGTCGTCTCTGGCCATGAAGGCACTGAGTCGCTCCTGGGTCAGGAAGGCCTGCACTGGGTCCATGTCTGCACACACTGGTGTGATGGCGTCCATCTATGGTAGGGTGAGAATGGGGTCTTATGCCTTGGACGACCTGCATTCACTTTCAGTCAGCTTAAGGTCTATAGAGTAATGTCCGTCTCCTCACTCAGGCAAGCCTGCACGATCTTCACTACCCATGCACAGATGTAGTTGTAAGATATTTTTATATTAGGATTTTTGCAGATTTAACTGTATTATCCTTAATACAGGATAGTTGGTTCGTAAACATGCAGAGAGAAAAATCCTAATTCTGTCATGTGAGCTTTGCCTGGTGGATTATTGCATCAGTGGTCCTTGTTCTGGATGACATTCTTGTAACAGTGCAGACTCTGAAGCTTTCACAGCAGGGGAATCATGCAGTCCCCTTACAACTGCTATAGTGGAAACTACATATATACTTGTACCACTAAAGGATAAGTATGATGTCATATCAGTCATATCAGGTGTGGAGAAGGAAGTTTCCATATACAATACATCTAAAATGATGATGAAGTTCACACTAACACAAGAGATGCTGTTAAGCATCTGAATATTTAGTGACGTGCACTCAAAGAAAACAGGGTAGCAAAAAGTTGCTATAAAAGTATCAAGGATATAAAAGAGCAACAATTCAAAAGGAAAAGAGCCACTTTCCAAAAATATAATATAAATGAAACAAAAACAAGAACTTCAAATCTGAGACAAACACACAAAGTATTGACAAACATACAATCACACTAACAAATAAAACTTAGGACATACAATCCACTGCTTCTTGGTGTGGGAAAATTCTTTCTTGTGAGATGTAAAACAAAAGAAAAAGATTGGAACAAAACTACAGAACCTACTAACAACTCAAACATCTACAAGAACGTGTGATAACTACCAAAAACAAAAATGCAAAATAAAAGTACAGCCATACGTACAAAAAATTAAACTACTACTCATATCAATACAATTGTGCTAGGAAATCACAATGTCTACTATCTACTTGGCAGATAATTTGCCCCACAAGTGCTCAGCCACCAAGGAGCCAATTAGTAAGCAATTTGGCGATTTCCCTCTCCTTGAGTTATTAGTTATTCCCTTTTCCTTGAGCTATTAATATCAATGTTACTATTGTTGTTGACGTTACAATCATTATAATGATATTAGCAATATCAATTGCAATAAAAAAATATGAAAATCAAGGAAGAGGGTAAATTGTTGAGCTAGGAAGGACTAGTAATTGACTCCTTGGTAATCAAGCACTTATGGAGACATTCAACGGATATGGCACTAGGTTAAAACTAATGCAAAACTAAATCAAAATATTAGGAAAGAAAGGAGGACGAAAAGCATGCACTTGAGCCCTGAAGAAGACAGATAAATAAAGAAAAAATCCTCGAATAGTTGGCACCATTTTCAAACATTTATTATGCCAAGCAATGAGGATTGCAGGATAATTCATCATATCTTTCACTGATCTTTAAAATATTAGCACAAAGTTTAAAGTTGGTGGTGAGAACACCATGGAAAGTACAACAAAGGATTTTTCAATATCAGTGTCACTTTTTACTTCAAAAAAAATATTTTTGAGATTCATATTCACATTTATAATTGCTATAATATTACTATTATTTTCAGAGTCATTATCATATTATAAGGATGGCATGTATGTATATGCCATGCCTACTGTGAGTTTAATTTATTAATGATCTTTACACATAGATGGCCCCACAAGTACTCTGTCACCAGAGTCAATTACGAGAATCATAAATCTTACCTATTTATCTTTTTCCTTGATTTTCATGAATATATATATATTTTTTTTATCTTATATTGCTGTCTGTACTGTTAATAACATTACAACAATAACAATGTATATGACAATAATACCAGCAGCATATTAATAGCATTAGTATTTTTTCTAAAAACTCAAGGAAAGGTGAAATCAAGGTGAAGTCATGAGGTCTACTAATTGACTCCTTGGTGACTGAATATTTGTGGAGCATCTATGTGTAGACATTTCACAAAACAATACTACAGTGAACTCTACAACTTCCCAGAGGCTTTGGGTTAAACCACTGGTACTAAGTACATACAATGTCCACTGTAGTTTTGTTTTGTCATTTTTGTTAACAGACAAATGGCTTCACAGGCACTTAGTCCTCAATAAGTCAATTACTAGGCCTACCTGACTTGACCTACATATCTCATTTATAAGCAATTGACTCCCTGGTGACTGAGTACTTATGGAGCCACCTATGTGTTGGAAAAAAATACTAAAATCATCACTGACATGGGATATATACATGCTCTCCTGGCATTGGCACATCGAAGCTGTGGCCACAATCTTTTACTTTTATCATCATTAAATTTATGGTACAGTCTAGATGTCCTATCACCAATGCTGCATCATAATACTATCTGCAATTATTATTTTATCATGATTTTTTTCATAATCAGAATTAGTTTTATTTTTCTTATCGCTTTAATAATCAGCAATTACTGTTATCATATAAATACCAGTGCAATCACTAAAGCTATTATTACTAATACAAAATGCGCTCTGGATACAAACCTCATCTTTACTATCATCTATCTCATTCTCATCTTTTCCCTTTTCATCTTCTTCCACTATACGTTCAGGTAGAGAGGGTCTTTCCAAAATTTCCGAGTATGAGCCAGTCATTGTCTGCATCTGGCAAAAGCAGGGAAAACAATAATGTTCCACAATAGCAAGTTAATATTTTGTTGTATTATATTCATTCATTAATGTTTTACAGGAACACCTAATATTTATTTGGTAATCTTGAAGATGCAATGACCTACTTATGAGAGTGTGACACTATGCTGGCAACTCTGCATTTTGCACAGCAGCAAAAATGTACACTTCAAAAAATGTACACATACTGCACATGCATTTTAATTTTTCTTGTGACTATAATTTGAAAAGTCCTAAATGTACAAAAAAGCAAAGCTGCAAGCAAGGAGTAAACTGACTTTACATCCAAGTGAATAAAAATAGGAACATGCAAAGAGAGAGTTAACTCAAACAAATCAGATTGCTAATAGTATTACCTATGACTAAGCTTAATCTACTTGGAGGTACTCAAACTGCAGGAGAATTTGAGATATACAAAAATACTCTTACAACCCCCAGATTTCTGTAAAATAGCCCCATCGGTCGTACCTTCTCGTCGTCGAGGTCCATGGACACGACCCCCGCCCGACCTACAGCCCACACTTGTCTTGTGGGAGGAACTTCAGCCTGTGGGGTCTGGTCACTGTCCTTCCCCTCGTCCTGGCCTCCTCCTGCACTAATAGTCGACGCCCCCGACCCGTCCGCCGAGCCATCACTAGCATCCAGACTAGCATGCAGGACTTCAGCTTCCACCAGACTCCCGTCGGTGTAGAGGAAAGGGTTGGTCGAGATCCTCTTCCTTTCGAGTTCCTCCCCCATTGCGTCTGAGCCTCAGTGTTTACATCGACGGCGCGTTCGAGTGCGAGTGAAGAGGCCGCGTTCGAGCAAAGTGAAAAATCTGACACTATGGAATGGTTTAGAATAGGAGATACACTATATATAAAAGAGGGATGCACATAAATAAATAAATGAATAAATAATATATAAGCAATATATATATATAGATGCATATATATTATAATAGTATATATATATATATATATATATATATATATATATATTATATAATATATATGTATGTATATATATGTATATATGTATTATATATACATATGTATATACACACTACACACCACACACCACACACACACACACACACAACACGTACTATATATATATATATATATATATATATTAATTATATATATATATATACATTATAGATATAATATACAATATATGGATATATATATGTATATAATATGTATCATATATATATGTAAGTATATATATAGTATATCATATATATATATATATAGTATATAATATAAGATAATGTATCTCTCGTCCCCTGCTCTGCTCTCTCTCTCTTGCGTCTCTCTCTCCCTCTCGTCTCGCCTCTCTCTCCTCTGCTCTCTCTCTTTTCTTCTCTGGTGCTTGCTGGCGTTGTCTCCTCGGTTCTCTGAATATCTCTCTCGCTCTAATTTTCCTTTCTCCTTAGTGTTCTGAATCCTCTCTCTCCTCTCCTCTCTTTCTGACTCTTTTCTCTCTTCTCTCTTTCTCTGCGTCGCTGTCATCTCTTTCTCTCCTATCTCGGCTTTCTCCTTTCTCTCTGTCTCCTCTTTACTCTGCTCTCCTGTCTCTCTTCTCTCTCTCTCTGGCTCGTCTACTCTTTTCTCTCGTTTCCTCTCCTCTATTCTCTCTCTTGTCTTCTCGTCCTCTCTTCGCTCTCTCTCTCGTCCTCTTGGCTCTTCTGCCTCTCTCTTCTTCTCGTCTTTCCTCTCTCGCTTCTCGGCTGCTCTCCTCTCCTCCTCCCCTCTCCCTCTCCCTCGTCCCTCCCCGTCTCCCTAACTCCCTCTCCGCTCGTCCATCGTCCATGCATTTCCATCTCTATCTCCATTCTACCATCTCCAGCTCATGCTCACCCCATCTTTCCATTCTCCATCCCCCTCCCCTCTCCCTCTCCCTCTCCCTCTCCCTCTTCCCTCTCCACAACTCCATGGCGCTGGTGAAGCCGCAGGACCCGTTGCGGAAATATTGAGTTCGGGGGAAGTTACCGCGCCGTAAATCGTTGCTGGAAAATATAGTGCTTTCGGAAAACATAGATTGGATAGTATATATATATATATTATAATACTATATATAGTTATATATATTAAATCATATATATATATATATATATATAGCCATAAGAGAGACATATTTAAAGAGTGAGGCGGAGAGAGAGAGAAGAGATGAGAGATAGAGGAGACGAGGACGAGGAGAAGATAGAAGAGATAGAGAGAGAGAGAGAGAGAGCATGAGGGGATGTAGAGATGACGATGGAGAGAGAGGTGAGAGTAAGAAAGAGAAAGAGTAGAATGAGAGTACAGAGAGATGAGAAAGAGAGAGAGGAGAGAGAGAGAGAGAGACGAGGATGAAGAGATAGAGAGAGAGAGAGAGAGAGAGAGAGACGAGAAGAGAGAGAGAGAAGAGGGGGCGGGGGTGTGTTGTGGATTTTAATGGCATTCACGTTTTTTTTTAGAACATTATTCTACGTCCGTGTGTGTGGTGTGTGAGTTTAAGTGTTTTAGGCGTTAAAGCGTTTTTTTTACGTGAAATATATTAAGTAACATCATTTTACTCTTGTGCATTAACAAAATCTCTTCTGTATACGAGTAGTTAAACCCACAAAAATAATAGCGTTGATAAAGTACCTTTCAACAGCGTCATATATTAAAGCCAACTAAAACCTAGAACCAAATCAATAATAATTAATAACAATAAATAACACACGTGGTGGCAAACTAACACTCTTCAGCTCCTCAATCCCATTTATACAAAATTTAAATTTATATCTCATACTCCTAATACATCTGATGACATATTGTAATAAGTATAAGGTATGATAACATACAATTTCCCTTTACAAATAAACAATAAATTCAATAAACAAATTATGAAAGAATGGACTGATTAAGGGAGTAGGTTGGTTTGTGAAAATGGGTTATTCCTAGAAATAAAAATAACACGTTCTTGTTAGGGATTGACCCGGCCGGTCTCTCTCTCCGGAAACTGAAACGCTGAAGTAAGGAGAAGAAGAAAGGAGGGAAGTAAGAGAGAGGAAAGGAGGGAAGTAAGGAGAGAGGAAAGGAGGGAAGTAAGGAGAGAGGAAAGATGAAAAGGAGGAAAAGGAGATAGGAAAGGAGGAAGTAAGAGAGAGGAAAAGGAGGGAAAGTAAGGAGAGAGGAAGAGGAGAAGTAAGGAGAGAGGAAAGGAGGGAAGGAGAGAGGAAAAGGAGGGAAGTAAGGAGAAGGAAAGGAGGGAAGTAAGGAGAGAGGAAAGGAGGAAGGAGAGAGGAAAGGAGGGAAGTAAAGGGAGAGAGGAAAGAGGAGGGAAGTAAGGAGAGAGGAAAGGAGGGAAGTAAGGAGAGAGGAAAGGAGGGAAGTAAGAGAGAAGAGAAAGGAGGGAAGGAGAAGGAGGAGGGGAAGTAAGGAGGAGAGAAAAGGAGGAGGAGAGAGGAAAGAGGAAGTTAAGGAGAGAGGAAAGGAGGGAAGTAAGGAGAGAGGAAAGGAGAGAAGTAAGGAGAAGAGAGGAAAGGAGCGGAATAAGGAGAAGAGGAAAGGAGGAAGTAAGGAGGAGAGAGCGAAAGGAGGGAAGTAAGAGAGAGGAAAGAGGGTGGAGTAAGGAGAGAGGAAAGAGAGGGGGTGGGCAGGAGGGGGGTTGGGGTAGATGGGGGGGTGGGTGATGGTGTTGGGGTGGGAGGTAGGTGGTGGTTGTATGGTGGAAGAGGAGAGGGAAGAGGTGGAGAAAGGGGGGTAGGAGTTGGTGTTGGGTAAGAGTGCGTGAGGGTAGGAAAGGAAAGGGAGAATGAGCAGCCAAAGGAAGGAAGATTTAGTCCAGAGGCACAGTAAGGGAGGCTAAGCGTGGTGTTGTGTAAGAGTGCGTGGAGTAGAAAGAAAGAAATGAGAGCCAAAGAAGAAGAGTTAGTAAGAGAGCAACAGTAAGGGAGGCTAAGGGAACGCGCTGTAAGGCAAGACGGAGACGAAAGGTAATCAAAGGAAAGGGTTGAGAGAATATATTAAACGTATGTGAAGCTCCATCGGGGCGGACCACGCGGACCCACCCGAAGAAAAGGTCGCACTGGAGGTGACACCTGATATATCTATCTCTCTCTCTGGTCGCTGTCGCTGTTTCTGTCTCTCTCTATTTCTCTCTCCTCTCTCTCTCTCTCTCTCCTGCTCTCTCTCGTCTCTCTCTCTCTCTCTCTCTCTCTCTCTCTCTCTCTCTCTCTCTCTCTCTCTCATCTCTATCTATCTCTCTCTATCTCTCTCTCTCTCTCTCTCTCTCTCTCTCTCGCGCCTTTGGCCAGCCGGAATCTGGCGGCAGTTTGTGCCATTTCTAAAGTAAAATAACCTCTCCTTTAAGAATATTCGTAAATCAGCTGGACACATATTCGTGTGTTTTCGTGTCCCTGTTGTTCCTGTTGCAAACTGTTCACACTATGAATTCCATATTTGAGTGTGTGTGTGTGTGTAGGCCTGCATGTGTATGGACAGCTATAAAGAATACACGTGTGTATATTAATCTTGCCTACATTGTTTTCATATATCAGCGTGTAGTTTTCGCACGTGCGACCCCGCCCTCATTGGCCTCATTGTGGTCATTGTGGTCAGTGTCTTCCAGGGCCTGTCAGCTGAGCGAGGCGTTCCAGCCCTGCACTCAGCGGGATCCTCTCCTCGGGATTCGCCTTCAGGAATTCCAGGGCGATCATGCCCAGATGATCAGGAACTTCCATTTTCTTTGCGATCTGCGAGAGGAGGTGGCCGACCGAGTACAGGTCCTGCGCGGGGCTGCTGCGGTGCTCCTAGAACATTTCCGGGGCCACCCAGGGGGAGAGGCCACCCGATTTTTTTTCGAGTTTATAGCGGCGGCCTTCCTCATTGGCATTGCCGAAGTCTATGAGGTGGACTCGGCCGTTAGCGTCGAGGACTACGTTGTCCTCCTTGAGATCGAGGTGTATTATCCTCTTCTTGTGGATCTCTTAAACGCACTGGAGAATTTCAGTGGCAACGGAGAGGAGCTCTTCATCTTTATGCTCCTCCTTGAGATATTGATGGAGAGTCAACTCTCCCTCAAAGGTTATTAACTGAGCGAAGGGGCGAAGGCAAAGTCCGAGGGCTAAGGGGGCTCCGCCGGCACCGCGAAGTTCAAGAAGATAGTCTATCTCCATACAGACTTCCCTGGGACTTGTGTCGCCTCTCGGTCTCTTCAGCACAGCCTCGAGTCCTTGCCACTGGACCAAAGACGCCGTGCTGAAGGCCCCCTTCCCCAGCGGCTTCTCGCCCTTCTTCAGGGAATCTACTTCGGACGGCTTCATCATGGGAAAACCGTCCCTCTTAAGGGTTTATTCCAGACGGCAGCGCTTAGCGGCGTCGTCCCTCGCCTTCTGCACTCGCCGGGCTGCGGGAGTTATTACATTTTTGTTCCAAACGCCCGGGGCCTTCTTGGGCGGTCCTCCTCCTCCGACGTGTCTTTTCCTTTAGTTAGCCGCTTGCCGCCTTTCCTTGGCAGAGCTTTGTCTCATATCGGCTACTCTTTCGGTCGCCATTGATCTTCGTTCGTTCCGATGCACCTTCTCGCAGGGCGGCACAGAGGCCAAACCTTTCGTTGGGGCGTGCGCGCGCGTGTGTACGAGCGTTTGAAAGATTGTGCAGGTTTGTGTGAATGAGTGTGCGTGTGTGTATGCATATATATGTGTTTGTGAATGAGTGTGCGTGTGTGTATGCATATATATGTGTTTGTGAATGAGTGGGCGTGTGTGTATCATATATATGTGTTTGTGAATGAGTGTGCGTGTGTGTATGCATATATATGTGTTTGTGAATGAGTGTGCGTGTGTGTATGCATATATATATATGTGTTTGTGAATGAGTGTGCGTGTGTGTATGCATATATATATATGAATGAGTGTGCGTTTGTGCGTGTGTGATGAGTGTGGGCGTGTGTGTATGCATATATATGTGTGTGAATGAGTGTGCGTGTGTGTATGCATATATATGTGTTTGTGAATGAGTGTGCATGTGTGTATGCATATATATGTGTTTTGTGAATGATGCGTGTGTGTATGCATATATATTGTGTTCTGTGAATGAGTGTGCGTGTGTGTATGCATATATATATATATGTGTTTTGTGAATGAGTGTGGCGTTGTTGGTGTGCATATATATATGGTGTTTGTGAATGAGTGTGGCGTGTGTGTATGCATATATAATGTGTTTGTGAATGAGTGTGCGTGTGTGTATTGCATATATATGTGTTTGTGAATAGTGTGGTGTGTGTATGCATATATATGTATTTGTGGAATGAGTGTGCGTGTGTGTATGCATATATATATGTGTTTGTGAATGACGTGTGCGTGTGTGTATGCATATATATATGTGTTTGTGACTGAGTGTGGGCGGTGTGTGTATGGCCATATATATGTGTTTGTGAATGAGTGTGCGTGTGTGTATGCATAATATACATTTGTGTTTGTGAATGAGTGAGCCGTGTGTGTATGCATAATATATGTGTTTGTGAAACTGAAGTGTGGGCGTGTGTGTATGCATCATATATGTGTTTTGTGGGAATGAGTGAGGCGTGTGTGGTATTGCAATGGATATATGTGTTTTGGGTGAAATGAGTGTGCGTGTGTGTATGCATAATAGTAGTGTGTTTGGTGAATGAGTGAGCGTGTGTGTATGCATATTTATATGTGTTTTGTGAATGAGTGAGGGGCGTGTGTGTATGCATAATTATTTTATGGTGTTTGTGAGTGCGAATGTGGTGTGGTGTAGGCAGGATGTGTGAGTTGAGGCGAGTGTGTGTGAGAAGGGAATGGGTTGAGACGAGTGAGGTTCATGAGGGAGTGGGTGAGTGGTGTGTGAAGAATGAGTGGAGCGGTGAGGGACATGAGTGAAAGAAAAGAGTGAGTGTGTGTGTGAGGGAATGAGTGAGCGAGTGTGTGTGTGTGCGAATGAGTGGGTGAGTGTGTAAATGTTCATATGTGTGTGTGTAATGTTTATGTGCTGTGCGTTTGTGTGTGTGTGCTAACGTGTGGGTGTGTATGAGGCGTGTGTGTGTATGTACGTGTGTGCATGCGTGTGTGTGTTATGAGTGTGTGCGGGCGTGTGTGTTATGAGGCATGTGTGTGTAAAACGTGTGTATGTGTGTAACGTGCGTGTGGTGTACGTGCGGTGTGTGTGTACGTTCGTGTGTGTGTACGTACATGTGTGTGTACGTGTGTGTGTGTGTGGTGTGTGTGTGTGTGTGTGTGTATACGTGTGTGAGCGAATGAGTGTGTGGTGTGAGGGAGGGAGTGAGCGCAGTGAGTGTTTGTGTGAGGGAATGAGTGAGGCGAATGAGGGAATGAGTGAGCGAATGAAGTCGTAAATGTGAGGAAATGAGTGAGCGAGTGAGTGTATGTGAGGGAATGAGTGAGGCAAGTGAGGGAATGAGTGAGCGAGTGAGGGAATGAAAAGTGAGCGAGTGGAAGGAAATTTTGATGAGCGAGTGCAGTGTATGTTGAGGGAATGAAGGTGAGCGGGTGATGTGGGTCTGTGAGGGAATCAAGCTGAGCGAGTGAGTGTGTTGTGAGACGGGGAAATGAGCGAAGTGAGTGTGTGTGTGAGGGAAATGAGTGAGCGGGTGAGTGAGTGTGTGTGTGCAGGGAATGAGTGAGCGAGTGAGTGTGAATGTGAGGAATGAAAGTGAGCGGGTGAGTGAGTGTGTGTGTGAGGGAAATGAGTGCAGCGAGTGAGTGTTGTGTGTGAGGGAGTTGAGTTTAAGTTGGTGGTGTTGTGTGAATGAGTGGGTGAGTGTGTATGTTCCATTTGTGTGTTTGTTACGTTTGTATTGGTTTATGTGTGTTGCGTGTGTGTGTGGTGGCCGTGTGTGTGTGCGCACGTTGTGTGTGTTGAGGCGTGTGTGCGTGCGTGGTGTGTATAATGAGCGTGTGTGCGTGCGTGTGTGTGTTAAAATGAGCGTAGTGTGTGTACGTGTGTATGTGTGTAGCGTGCGTGTGTGTTGTACGTGCGCGTGTGTGTGTGTTGTGTGTATAACGAGTGTGAGCGAATGAGTGTGTGTGTTGAGGGAGGGAGTGAGCGAGTGAGTGTGGTGTGCGAAGGGAAATGGTGAGCGTGAGTGTGGTGTGAGGGAATGATGTGAGCGAGTGGTGTGTGTGAGGGAATGAGTGAGCGAGTGAGTTGTGGTGTGTGAGGGTGTGGAGTGAGGCGGGTGAGTGACTGTGTGTGTGAGTGGAATGAGTGAGGCGAGGGAGTGAGTGTATGTGAGGGAATGAGTGAGCGAGTGAGTGTGTGTGTGAGGGAAATGAGTGAGCGTGTGAGTGACTGTGTGGTGTGAGGGAATGGAAGTTGAGTGAGGGAGTGAGTGTGTGTGTGAGGGAATGAGTGAGCGAGTGAGTGTGTGTGAGAATGAGTGAGAGTGAGTGTGTGTGTGAGGGAATGAGTGAGCGAGTGAGTGTGTGTGTGAGGGAATGAAGTGAGTGGAGTGAGTGGTGTGTGAGGGAATGAGTCGAGTGAGTGTGTGTTGTGAGGGAATGAGTGAAGTGAGTGTGTGTGAGGGAATGAGTGAGCGAGTGAGTGTGTGTGAGGGAATGAGTGAGTGTGTGTGTGAGGGAATGAGTGAGCGAGTGAGTGTGTGTGTGAGGGAATGAGTGAGCGAGTGAGTGGTGTGTGTGAGGGAATGAGTGAGTGAGGGAATGAGTGAGTGAATGAGTGAGTGAGGGAATGAGTGAGCGAGTGAGTGTGTGTGAGGGAAATGAAGTGAGTGAGTTTGTGAGGGAATGAGGCGAAGTGAGTGTGTTGTGAGGGAATGAGTGAGCGAGTGAGTGTGTGTTGTGAGGGAATGAGTGAGCGAGTGTGTGTGAGGGAATGAGTGAGCGAGTGAGGGAATGAGTGAGCGAATGAGTGTGTGTGAGGGAATGAGTGAGCGAATGAGGTGAAGTGAGGAATGAGGGAATGAGTGAAGCGAATGAGGGAATGAGTGAGCGAATGAGTGAGGGAATGAGTGAGGGAATGAGTGAGCGAGTGAGTGTGTGTGTGAGGGAATGAGTGAGCGAGTGAGTGTGTGTGTGAGGGAATGAGTGAGCGAGTGAGTGTGTGTGTGTGAGGGAAATGAGTGAGCGAAGTGAGTGTGTGTGAGGGAATGAGTGAGCGAGCGAGTGAGGGAATGGGTGAGCGAATGAGTGTGTGTGAGGGAATGAGTGAGCGAGTATGAGTGAGCGAATGAGGTGAGTGGGAATGAGAGGAATGAGTGAGCGAATGAGGGAATGAGTGAGAGCGAATGAGTGTGTGTGAGGGAATGAGTGTGTGTGTGGGAATGAGTGAGCGAGTGAGTGTGTGTGTGAGGGAATGAGTGAGCGAGTGTGTGTGTGTGTGTGGTGAGGGAATGAGTGAGCGAGTGAGTGTGTGTGTGAGGGAATGAGTGAGCGAGTGAGGGAATGAGTGAGCGAGTGTGTGTGTGTGTGAGGGAATGAGTGAGCGAGTGAAGTATGTGTGAGGGAATGAGTGAGCGAGTGAGTGTGTGTGAGGGAATGAGTGAGCGAGTGAGTGTGTGTGAGAGGGAATGAGTGAGAGAGTGAGTGTGTGTGTGAGGGAATGAGGAGCGAGTGGTATGTGTGTGAGGAATGTGTGAGCGAGTGAGTATGTGTGAGGGAATGAGTGACGAGTGAGTGTGTGTGAGGGAGTGAGTGAGCGAGTGAGTATGTGTGTGTGAGGGAAATGAGTGAGGCGAGTGAGTGTGTGTGTGAGGGAATGAGTGAGCGAGTGAGTGTGTGTGTGAGGGAATGAGTGAGGGAGTGAGTGAGTGAGTGAGTATGTGGTGTGAGGGAATGAGTGAGCGAGTGAGTGTGTGTGAAGGAATGAGTGAGCGAGTGAGTGTGTGTGAGGGAATGAGTGAGCGAGTGAGTGTATGTGAGGGAATGAGTGAGCGAGTGAGGGAATGAGTGAGCGAGTGAGTGTGTGTGTGAGGGAATGAGTGAGCGAGTGAGTGTGGTGTGGGGAATGAGTGAGCGAGTGAGGGAATGAGTGAGCGAGTGAGTGTGTGTGTGAAGGGAATGAGTGAGTGAGTGAGGAAGAGTGAATGAGGAATGAGTGAGGCGAGGGAATGTGAGCGAGTGAGTGAGGGAATGATGGAGTGAGGAATGAGTGAGCGAGTGAGGGAATGAGTGAGCGAATGAGTGTGTGTGAGGGAATGAGTGAGCGAGTGAGTGACATGACAAGAATGTTGCTCGTTGACTGTAATACTATTTTTCTCACGTGTTCATTAGCTTTTATTACGCAAAGAGGAGAATAACAGCGATATTTAATAGCTACAGGGTGTAGTATACTTAAAGCCGCCTTACAAGTTTGGATTCTCATTAATTTCTTTTTGATTTTTTTTTCATGCTGATGTTTTCATAATGTCTACCAATTAGCGCGTGCTTTCGACAATGTACTTACAATAGCATGTAAAAATTTAAAACCTGTCGAGTATCTCTTATATATTACTGGCAGTGGTATATTACAGCAACAACCCTTTAAATATCTTAGGTAGATGGTCTTTCTCATTCTAAAAAAAAATACATGTAAATAGTCTTTCTTATTCTTAAAAAAAATGCATTTCATTCAATTTCCAGCAAGCTGTTGTGTCTGTAATGGCTGAACGAATGTAAGCTTTCCATACACAATGAAGTGAACAACAGAACAACACAAACAACAACATATATACGTTTCTTTAGCTGTGTAAAGACACAATGCACGAGATGTAAACGTCACCAAATCGTTTCATTTCACGTTTGAAAGGGAGGTGAGAGGAAGGTGACATCACAGACAGGGGAACCGCGAGCAAAATATTGGAAATACACCCGCCCAATCTCTCCCGTGCGGGGTAAAACAAGCATATCCCTTAGTGCCCACAACCCAAGGTGTATATATACTTACATAGACCTTGCCACAACCCACTATCTGGGCTTAATCGTTCAGGTAACGGTGAATAAAACGGCGGGGATTCAAAACGTTCAGCGATCACTGACCCAGGGTTGTTATGCCCCTTTGTGGACACGATTGGTTGTTATGGGCATCAAGGGTAGCCGAATTTAGACACGAGAAGATTGGGGTGTATTTTTACTAGTCCTTCATTAAACTCCACAACTTCGGAAGGGGTGGGGGTGGGGTGGGGGGAGTCCTGAGGGGAATGATTCGATCGTACGGGGCCCATTTTTAAAGCTAAGAAAATGTAGAAAATGTATATCCTAAAGCCAAGTTTCGGTCACGGAAGATCCGACGCCAGAGAGTGTCCGAGGGAATGATCGATCCCCGTCCAAAAATTCCCTTCTCCCCATCGCCGCATTTCTCTGGCTGGGAGCTCCACCCTTTGACCCCAATCTCACTCCCCGTAGGAACCCCCAACTCCTTCCCAAAGACGGCATTGTCTATCCTACTTCATCAATTACAACACTGTGTATTTAAGATTTACCTTGTGGTTGAAGGGAAGGGTGACTGGGAAGCGACGCACCTCGGTTACTGTAATTCACTGAAATTCACTGAACTTCACAATTACATTAATAGTTCGTTTTCACCGGGATTTTGGGAGAGAATTCGGAAACACAAGTAGTACTGTACTTGTAATTCACTGTGATCGTCACAATTTCATTAATAATTCGGAAACACAAGTAGTACTGTACTTGTAATTCAATCGTCTCAGTTTTCATTAAGAATTCGGAAAACACAAGTAGCACTGTACTTGTAATTCACTATCGTCTCAATTTCATTAATAATTCGGAAACACAAGTAGTACTGTACTTGTAATTCACTGTGATCGTCACATTTCATTAAGAATTCGGAAACACAAGTAGTACTGTACACAAACTTCACTTCCAAAACGAGCAATGAAAACTGTTACAACAGCACGGTCAAAATTGCCGGTAGATGGCTGCGTATACACAAACGCACAGTAAAGTGTTTATTTTATTTTTTTATTTATTTTTAATAAGCGTGCATAATAATTAACACATGATATGTTTCCGAAACTGTACATAGAATAAACACGAATTTCTGTATGATTCTATAGACATCAACATACAATAATCCATTAGAAGTAAAAAGCATTTCCCTCCCTCCCTCCCTCCCTCCCTCTCTCTTCTCTCTCTCTCTCTCTCTCTCTCTCTCTCTCTCTCTCTCTCTCTCTCTCTCTCTCTCTCTTCTCTCTCTTCTCTCTCTCTCTCTCTCTCTCTCTCTCTCCTCTCTCTCCCACACACACGCACACATACACATTGTGGGTAATATTAGTGGGTATGAATAATGTATCGTCTCAAATAGCGCCTCTTGAGCTATATACAATAATATAGAGTTTAAGGTTTATATGCTTTCGTATTAATAGGGCTACGGCTAAGAAGAGCGAGGTTCAGGTTTATCTTTCGTATGTGTACATTTTTATGCGATATGTCATGTAAGGCTTGTCACTGTTTTTCTTATATCATTTATGCTTTAATCTTGGGCAATATTCAGGCCTCCAAAAGTGTTCCATGACGAATAATATACGGGGAAGTATCTCATGTTTTATTTACAGAATGTGTTCGAATGGTCAAAAGAATATTGTGAAAATTTATATTAGGTTTTACATACTCATTTTACTTACTATGTATATATAATTGAATATGCTGACGTAAACTTATATATCCTTTTGAATGTAGTTGATATCAATCAATAAATAGTGTCATTTTCAAAATATTTAAAGAAGTGTGACCTTCGAAACCATTGTCGATGGACGAATGAAGAAGTATGATGGGAGGCGCTTAGGGCCCGCGCATTTTCAACTGATTTCAATAGTTTTACGTCGTTTGATTTGTAATTTGAAGATGTTGATGACTAACAACTTGTATTTATTGTTAATTCCTAATGTTACATCAGTAAACCAGTGATTTGTTTATTGATACAATTCAAAAACAAAATCAGATTCGTCAACTCGAGTACAATTCCTAGGAATGGGGGCGGAGCCGCACATGTGGCAACAGCGTAGATCGGCAGCGTTGCTGTCGCGATCGGCCCGGAAAAGTGTCGCAAATAAAAAAAACGACACCCTCTAGTGTAGTTAGACAGTTTCTTGGCACCGGAAAAAAGGCCTAATGCTTATTGTTCTCAGTGCATGCCATTACATGACATTAAAGAAAGTGTCAATTTCAAGGGTTGACAAAGCAAAGGGTAAACCTCAGCGCACATACAAAGGGTAAAAATCAACTTGTCATTTCTTTATCATAGTGATATCTATAATAGTCGGTGGTCCTTCTGTATAAATATTTTGTTGTTAGAGCAGTTCCCAAGCTAGGGGCCATGAGTTACTTTCCGAGAGACCAAGGAGCAATGTGAAAATAATTACTGATTTTGTCTCTCCACAACAACAACAACAGCCTTCTTCCTTCTATACTGTATGTAGATATGATGAACTGCATTAGCTGAAAATGTTGTATTTCAAACTACTGGTTATTTAGCTGATCTGATTGCCTATTAAAGTTAATTTCCATACAATTATTCAATTACCTAAAGATAATTATGTAAAACTTCAATTACCATTACACTTTTTGTAATTAGCAGAAAATATGATCGACAGTAGTCACGCCTACTTTTTTCTCATATTACCTAGCTCTGAAATATTTCTTTGAATCACTTCAAAATCAAGCCAGTCACGCAACGGCGCTTTTTGGCGGGCTTTTCGGCGCCCCGAACATACTCAAATTTTGGCGGGATTTTCCATCGCCACGAACACAAACACACTTACATTATTATAGTACACTTTTCATAACACAATACACTTTTTGTAACACTATCCTCCTCCACAGAAATAGTCGACCCGACTATCTTACAGATCATAAAAGAAAATGAAAGTAAAATCCTAAGAATGCAAATAAACCCACACAAAGAATAACATCAGATAATCAAAGAAAATCACATACAGATCATAAAATAAAGTGATATGTACACAATTAAAATACAACTAATCCATACAAAGAATGAAGCAACATATGCCGAGAAAATCATATATAGATTTACCGTTTCCTTGTATCATAATCGGCCAGCCATACAGCTGCCTCTGACTCTGACTGCTACATAAGGGTCGTCCACCACCAAACCTCCTATGCCATCATTAGCTCCAATGTCACTGTCACGGTCATCATCATCCTCAGTGTCAATATCACCTTCCATCGCATCATTGCCTCCCACACTAGTGTCACTGTCACAATCCTTCGTGCCGTCACTCACTCCCACAATGTCACTATTATATATATATATATATATATATATATATATATATATATATATAATATATATATATATATATATATATATATATATATTCCTTTTGTATTTATATAATTCTTCTTATATTCATATTTTAGTAATTATTACCCATTATTTTCTCTTTCAAGTAAAATATTTATAAA
>NW_020868617.1:143088-145588 GCF_003789085.1 Penaeus vannamei | reverse complement strand
GAGTAGGGAAATTCATGGTTATTTACCGTGATTTTTCTAAAAGTACTACTTCAATCATTTTATTATATAATCTGGAAACCAGAAAACGATACGTCTGCAAGATTGCTTTTGTATAAATGGTAAATCTCTTCCCTAAGCTGAAAATGTCGATTTCATTATTCTTTACTTTTATGTTATGAACTATTCAGTTTTATGTAATGAAATAAGTACCATTTGCAATGATAGTGCAAGGACAATCAGAACAATAACCATCTTTCTCTAAAGTGACAAACTAAAAATATTATCCACAGGAATCAAAATAAAAATGAAAGAAATAACACCATTGATACCAATCAGACGTCCTTCATAGTAACATCAATGAGACAGAAAAGGAATGAAGTAAAACCTTACTCAGTTTACTCATAAAAAGGTTATTGAGAAATTGCACTAACAACCCTTCTCATAGCCTGCTTTCTCCGTCAGTGTGAGACGCAGGTCAACAAAGGTGATGGAATTAATTCTAATCAAATTAAAACAAAAGTGTTATATGTCTGTTTTTATTATCATTATTATTAAAGTGATACATGAAATAACTAGGGGATATCTTTTTATGACCAATACAATATAAACAAATAGTATTTGCATGGACAATATGTGTACACACAGACGCACGCACACACACACACACACACACATTTTAATGTATATATACATACATATATTATATTAATAATCTATTTATTAAACAGATTAATATATTTATATATATACATATATATATATATATATATATATATATATATATATATAATATATATATACTAATATATATATATATAATATTGTACACCTATACATATAGATAGAAAGATAGATGTATATGAACATATATAGATGGAGAAAGAGAGAGAAGGAAGATAGCGTGAGAAAAAAAAGGAAAAACGTGGACGACAGAGATAGATAAAGATCAAATGGTTTTCCCTTTGCCTTTGTCTGTAATCAGATAGTTCAATGTTTTTTAGGTGCGACTTAAATATCTTCCTGTAATATCGAAATAAACTAAATATTTATACTTTACTTTCTATTTGCATCAATTTTTTTATATAATTTACCTTATAGTGAATATTAATGATATATTTTTCTATTCTATCCCAATATTCATTCAATGTCCTCAGTCCTCAAAAATATTAGATTGGAATCGGTATCGTTATGGTGGCTTATCACGTCCCATCTGAAACTTATTTTTGGAAATTGTATATACATATATATATATACATATTTATCACTTAACATATATACATGAATATGGTTTATAATATGAATATATTTACTATATATATGTATATTATTGACATATATATATATATATATATATATATATATTATATTATATATATATATATAATATGGTGGTGTGTGTGTGTGTGTTTGTGTGTGTGTGTGTGTGTGTCTAAAAATGGGTGAACTCGAATTATTTGCCCTTGTAATGTAATAAGATATTTTTTATTTAATTTGGGTAATACAATAATCATTTTGAATATGTAATAACTAAATATCTATACTTTCCTTTGTAGTTACATAATTCTTAAATAACTAACCTAATTAATGAATATTACTGATATAATTTCAATTAATCACAATTAACTATTCAACTGCCTCAAGTCTTCATCGAATATACAACATAATTGACATTTTTTGTTTAGAAATGTTCCGCTTCGCCTTTTATTGTGACTTTAATTTTTTGAAAATATATGTATATAATCTATATTGGAAAATATATTCATATACTGTGTTTATAATAATGGTGAGCTCGAATTTAGGAAGAGGTTATGTTTTCTGTAATTTAGCGTAGGTAAAAACTCAAGCTAATTTTCTTTAGTGTTACAAGAAATTAATAGAATAACTATTATGCTCCAATAAATTAAATAAGAATGACATGTAGCTAACACCATTCATACCAATCTGCACGTCCTTCATAGTAACAATAAGATAACTTTCTTTCCATCATTTTCTTACCTGGATACACAGAAGAAGCAATGAAGTAAAACCTTACTCGATCATAAAGAAATTGAACTGAGGAAGCCACAGACAAACCAGATATACTCTGTTTTTTCTCCGTCGTGTGAGACGCAAGCTAGCATAAAGTGTGGGACAGATTGTTAAGAATAATTTTTGAGAAATGCGAAGAGAGTGTTCCACTTTTTTAAATAAATGAAAAAAGGAAATGACTAGACATTCTTTTATAACAAATTCAATGTAATTTAATGCTATTTTGCATTGGGATAGTGTACAATTATATACTATATGGATATGGAGACCCATTGATATAAAGTATATTACATGCATATATATATAGAATATTAGGTAGATAGATAAATAGATGTAGATGATGTACATAGTTAACATATCTACGCTGAGATAAGTACACAAACCACACACACACAACAAACGCTTCACGCACACAACAGTGGGGCAGGGCACACACACACACACACACACACAACAACACACACACACCACA
>NW_020868617.1:135588-140588 GCF_003789085.1 Penaeus vannamei | reverse complement strand
TAACCAATTCAATGTAATTAAATGCTATTTGCATTGGGAATAGGTGTTCAATTATATATTTATGGATATGGAGACATTGATATATGTATATACATGCATATATATAGATATAGGTAGATAGATAGATAAATAGATATAGTTATGTACATAGTTACATATATAGCTAAGATAGTATGGTTTGTGTGTGTGTGTGTGTGTTTATAATGCATATATGTGTGTGCGTGTATATAATGTATATGTGTGTATGTATATATACACAAACACACATACACACACACACACAAACGCACCATATGTGTGTATATATATATATATATATATATATATATATATATATATATATATATATATATATATAATATTCATGATATAATTTCCTTGCTATGATTATTACTGATATATTTTTCTCTTTTAATCATGATTTTTATTCATTTTTCTAATCAGACAGTCCTCAGTCTTTATAAAAATGTATATATACTTTTGCCAATTCTCTTTACTTTTTTTGCAAAAGAAATTTAGTCAAACTAGATAAACTCCTTTTAATTAAAGCGAAAATACAAAAGTAATCAAGAGTAAATTCATGGTTATTTACCGTGATTTCCTTTCTAAAAGTACTACTTCAATCATTTTATGTATAATCTGGAAACCAGAAAACGATACGTCTGCAAGATTTGCTTTGTATAAATGGCAAATCTCTTCCCTAAGCTGAAAATGTCGATTTTATTATTCTTTACTTTTATGTTATGAACTATTCAGTTTTATATAATGAAATAAGTTCCATTTGCAATGATAGTGCAAGGACAATCAGAACAATAACCATCTTTCTCTAAAGTGACAAACTAAAAATATTATCCACAGGAATCAAAATAAAAATGAAAGAAATAACACCATTGATACCAATCAGACGTCCTTCATAGTAACATCAATGAGACAGAAAAGGAATGAAGTAAAACCTTACTCAGTTTACTCAATATTAAATTGCACTAACAACCCTTCTCATAGCCTGCTTTCTCCGTCAGTGTGAGACGCAGGTCAACAAAGGTGATGGAATTGATTCTAATCAAATTAAAACAAAAGTGTTATATGTCTGTTTTTTATATTATGATTAAAGTGATACATGATATGACTAGGCGATATTTTTATGACCAATACAATATAAACAAATAGTATTTGCATGGACAATATGTGTACACACACAGACGCACGCACACACACACACACACACACACACACATTTTATGTATATATATATACATATATAGATATATATATATATATCATATATATATATATATATATATATATATATATATATATATATATATATATATATATATATATATATATATATATATATATATATATATATATATACACCTGTATATACATATAGATAGAAAGATAGATGTATATGAACATATATAGATGGAGAAAGAGAGAGAAGGAAGATAGCGTGAAAAAAAAGGAAAAACGTGGACGACAGAGATAGATAAAGATCAAATGGTTTCCCTTTGCCTTTGTCTGTAATCAGATAGTTCAATGTTTTTAGGTGCGACTTAAATATCTCCTGTAATATCGAAATAAACTAAATATTTATACTTTACTTTCTATTTGCATCAATTTTTTATATAATTACCTTATAGTGAATATTAATGATATATTTTTCTATTCTAATCCCAATATTCATTCAATGTCCTCAGTCCTCAAAAATATTAGATTGGAATCGGCATATCGTTATGTGGCTTATCACGGCCCATCTGAAACTTATTTTTGGAAATATGTATATACATATATATATACATATTTATTAACTTAACATATATACATGTATATGGTTATAATATGTATATATTATATTCATATATATATATACATATATATATATATATATACTATATGTGATCTATCATATATATATATATATATATATATATATATATATATATATATATATATATATATATATATATATATATATATATATATATATATATATGTGTGTGTGTGTGTGTGTGTGTGTGTGTGTGTGTCTAAAATGGGTGAACTCGAATTATTTGCCCTTGTATGTAATAAGATATTTTTATTTATTTAGGTATCACATAATCATTTTGATATGTAAATAAACTAAATATTTATACTTTCCTTTGTAGTTACATAATTCTTAAATAACTACCTAATTATGAATATTACCGATATAATTTCTAATCTAATCACAATTACTATTCAATGTCCTCAGTCTTCATGAATATACAATCATAATTGACATTTTCGTTTAGAAATGTTCTTCGCCTTTCATTGTGATTTATTTTTTAAATATATATATAATCTATATTGAAATATAATCATATACGTGTGTAAATTATATATGTGAACTCGATTTAGGAAGAGGTTATGTTTCTGTAATTTAGCGCAGGTAAATTCAAGCTTAATTTTCTTTAGTGTTACAAGAATTAATTAGAACTAACTATTATGCTCATAAATCAAAATAAGAATGAATGTAGTAACACCATTCATACCAATCTCACGTCCTTCATAGTAACAATAAGATACTTTCTTTCCATCATTTCTTACCTGGATACACAGAGAAGCAATGAAGTAAAACCTTACTCGATTTGCTCACAAAGAAATGACTGAGGAAGCCACAGACAAACCAGATCATACTCTGTTTTCTCCGTCGGTGTGAGACGCAGGCTAGCATAAGTGTGGGACCAGTGTTAAGATAATTTTGGATGCGAAGAGAGCGTTCCACACTTACATATGTATATCATGCATGTGATATATTATATTATATATATATATATATATATATATATGCATATATATATACATGTAGGTAGATAGGTAGATAAATAGATATAGATATTACATAGTTACATATATAGCTAAGATAGTTTGGTTTGTGTGTGTGTTTATAATGTATATATGTGTGTGCGTGTGTATATTTATGTGTATATATAACATTTACACACACGTACGCACACACACACATATGTGTGTGTGTGTTTGTATATATTTACAATATTCATGATATCATTTCCTTGCTGTGATTATTACTGCTATAATTTTCTCTTTTAATCACGAATTTTATTCAATGTTCTAATCAGACAGTCCTCAGTCTTTATAAAAATGTATATACGTATTTGCCAGTATTAAACAGTTCGTATTATTTTTGCCGATTCTTGTTTACTTTTGGAAAAGAAATTTAGTCAAACTAGGTAAACTCCTTTTAATTAAAGTGGAAATACAAAGTATTTAGAGTAGGGAAATTCATGGTTATTTACCGTGATTTCCTTTCTAAAATACTACTTCAATCATTTTATGTATAATCTGGAAACCAGAAAACGATACGTCTGCAAGATTTGCTTTGTATAAATGGCAAATCTCTTCCCTAAGCTGAAAATGTCGATTTCATTATTCTTTACTTTTATGTTATGAACTATTCAGTTTTATGTAATGAAATAAGTTCCATTTGCAATGATAGTGCAAGGACAATCAGAACAATAACCATCTTTCTCTAAAGTGACAAACTAAAAATATTATCCACAGGAATAAAATTAAAAATGAAAGAAATAACACCATTGATACCAATCAGACGTCCTTCATAGTAACATCAATGAGACAGAAAAGGAATGAAGTAAAACCTTACTCAGTTTACTCATAAAAAGGTTATTGAGAAATTGCACTAACAACCCTTCTCATAGCCTGCTTTCTCCGTCAGTGTGAGACGCAGGTCAACAAAGGTGATGGAATTAATTCTAATCAAATTAAAACAAAAGTGTTATATGTCTGTTTTTTATATTATGATTAAAGTGATACATGATATGACTAGGCGATATTTTTATGACCAATACAATATAAACAAATAGTATTTGCATGGACAATATGTGTACACACACACACGCACACACACACACACACATTTTATGTATATATACATACATATATAATAATCTATTTATTAAATAGATTATATATTTATATGTATACCAATATATATATATATATATATATATATATATATATATATATATATATATATATATATATATATATATATATACGTACACACACATATATATACATATATAAACATATACACCTGTATATACATATAGATAGAAAGATAGATGTATATGAACATATATAGATGGAGAAAGAGAGAGAAGGAAGATAGCGTGAGAAAAAAAAGGAAAAACGTGGACGACAGAGATAGATAAAGATCAAATGGTTTCCCTTTGCCTTTGTCTGTAATCAGATAGTTCAATGTTTTTAGGTGCGACTTAAATATCTCCTGTAATATCGAAATAAACTAAATATTTATACTTTACTTTCTATTTGCATCAATTTTTTATATAATTACCTTATAGTGAATATTAATGATATATTTTTCTATTCTAATCCCAATATTCATTCAATGTCCTCAGTCCTCAAAAATATTAGATTGGAATCGGCATATCGTTATGTGGCTTATCACGTCCCATCTGAAACTTATTTTTGGAAATATGTATATACATGTATATATACATATTTATCAACTTAACATACATACATGTATATGGTTATAATATGTATATATTATATTCATTATGTATATATATATATATATATATATATATATATATATATATATATATATATATATATATATATATTTATGTATATATCACTGATCTCAAAGATCAGATATATATATATATATAATATATATATATATATATATATATATATATATATATATGTGTGTGTGTGTGTGTGTGTGTGTGTGTGTGTGTGTGTGTGTGTGTGTGTATATATATATATGTGTGTGTATGTGTGTGGATATATATATATATATATATATATATATATATATATATGTGTGTGTGTGTGTGTGTGTGTGTGTGTGTGTGTGTGTGTGTGTCCAAAATGGTGAACTCGAATTATTTGCCCTTGTATGTAATAAGATATTTTTATTTATTTAGGTATCACATAATCATTTTGATATGTAAATAAACTAAATA
>NW_020868617.1:115498-135490 GCF_003789085.1 Penaeus vannamei | reverse complement strand
ATGAAGTACAAGTCAAGAAGGTATTTAACAATTAAATACAAGTACACTTTTTCTTGTTTTTCAAGGCCTACAAGATGAGGCCAAACAGAGTTGTTATCACGCCTCCAGCTCATCAGGTGGACCTCAAACAACATAATGTATTACAAGTTGGAGACAAGAAGTCTCACCCATCCCATATTCCTGATCACTTGCCACCATTCCCAGATACACATACATATTGGTAAGTTTCTGTTACTATTGAATAAGAAATATATCTCAAATACTTATTTTTTATGGTCTTTTTTATGTGACTGTTGACTCACCCTTAACTAAATTTATTGTCCATGAAATATTAAAAATATATTTGGGATAGATTTTGGTAGTAGATATTGATGAAGTTAATTTAAATCTTGTTGTTTAGACTTTGAATAGTATACATATTTTTTCTCAGTTGAGCCTTTATAGGGAAGAGAGTATTATGAATATTGTGAGGGAAGCAAGTCATACCTCCCTTAGTGACTTCCTCTGTTAATTAGAACTTTTTTCTTTCCTTCTTTTTTAGCTTTTCACATACTTACAAGCAGCCAGTTACTGAGTATGAGGCAATCAGAGAAAAAGCTGCAACACAGAAAAGGGACATAGAGAGAGCATTGACCAAGTTTGCAGCCAAGACCAGAGAAACGCAGAGCTTGTTCTTCCCCGAGGACAAGGAATTTATGCGTAAGGATGGGGCATATTTTCTAAACAGAGTCAGAAATAGGTTATGATTTATTCTGCCTTAATCATACAGTATGTAGGTGTGATAAACAAATTGCTTGTCAAAGGATTGAAAATTGGTTTAAGTACTGTATTTACATTTTGTGAGTGCGTTGACGAGGGGACTGAGTGAGTGCGTAGGTGAAAGAGCAAGTGAGTTCCGTATTTCTTTACTTATTTTCATTTATTTCAGTTGTTGGTGTTGATCCAAACCCAAAGTGTTACCTGGATGCCCTGATGCCACGAGACCAAGTATTCGAAGAGGAGGAAGACAGAACATGGACAAAGAAGCGAAAGACAAGTCAGGATGATGGAGAAAGTAATCAGGTGAGGCCAGGACTTTCCTCAAACTTGTCGTATTCCTAAACAGCTGGTTTTGATTTATCAAGCATTGACTGCTTGTATGAAAAAGTCTGGCTAGTCTGCTGTCTGTTTTTATGCTCAATATTTTCTTTGCCACGAAATCAAGCCATCCCTGACCAGTGGATCAGAATGCACATTGTCTCATGCTAATTTATGTTTACTAAAGTGCTCCCACAATATAAACAAACATGTTGAGTTGATAATGGTGCATCTACCCTAGCTAAAAATCGTGTGTGCTGTGGTGAGCACTGGTCAGGATACGAATACGGTCATTGGTATAAAAAGCTATTCAATTCATTGTAGTGTTCAGTTTGTTTGTTTGTTTGTTTGTTTGTTTTTTTTACAAAGGTGACCACAAATCCAACAAGATATTACTCTTGAAGTATTAGTATCAATATTATAATTATCATTATTATTATAATTTTCATCATATTGTTGTTTTTGATTATTAATAATAATAATAATAATAATAATAATAATAATAATAATAATAGTATATAATATATATATAGTATAATAATAATAATAATAGTATTATGATAATAATAAAGATATATTATAATAATAATAATAAATAATAATAATATAATATAATATAATAATAACAATATAATAATAGTTTAATCACAGTGTAACAGCCTATTGCAGTAGACAATAAACCATTGGATGAGGAGGGTACAGCCCTAGTAGAGGAAAAATATTCCTGGGCTCTGTATCTCTCCACTGGTGCTTCTCAAATTGCAGAAGTGGAATGAATGTCTTTATTAATTTTCTGGAAAAAAAAAAAAAAGTGAGATTGATTTATGAGAGTGTCAGTGAGTGAGTGATTGAGAGAGAGTGAGTTTGTTTGTCATTACATCACTGGAACCAGCATGTAGTTTATGGAATTGCAAGATTGTGATAACATTACATGGTATTCACTGATAATATCCACTCCATTATATTGTAAGTCAGATCTCATTACATGCTTTAACAAATTCTAAACCTTTTACCATCATAAAGTTCGCAAAAGCAGCATTACCTTGAATGCTACTTGTTTGTGCCTTGGCAAGCCATATGGTTAGCGGAGGAAAAAAAAATTATGAGGTATCCAATGCATTACAAGTGAGACAAAAAAATGGTTTTAATGTGCTCTTGTCTTTGCCTGACCGCCAGAGGAATCAATATTTTCAGTAAGATAATAAATTACTCTCCATTGTAAATTTCACATATCACAAAATATGGAGAAAGTTACACAAAAGTATAAAAATCATGAGAACAAACATGATTAACAATGCACTGTTAAGTTTTTCATATAGAGTTGGGTATCTCAATCAGGGTAATTGCTATCACCTGACTAGAACTTGGGTTAACAAGGTTCTTATATATAGCTTGATTTTTTAATCACTTAATCTCTTATAATTACAGGAAAAAGACAGAAGTAATGAATCCCCGGAGACAGAGTTGGATAACCCTTACCTAAGACCTGTGAAGATGCCACGGAAGCCAAAAGTAAGGGTCAACTCTAAGGAATTGTTTTCTTCATAGGAATTTGCCATCTTACTTTCTATTTATATGTTTGTTGATATATTTATATAAATGATGGACTAAGTTTGTAGGTAGACTATATGTTTTGGTGTGATTTAATAATAAATGAATATCATAACTTGGCTGTAATTTTCAATATGTATGACATACATTCTTGAAAGGGAATTTGGAAATGGAATTATACAATTGTATTTATGGAAAAATTTATTTCTGAACAGGAGAACAGAGCACAAAATCTTCCCTGAAGCAGAGGCTTTGGAGCACTAGCTTTCAATAACACTAATAATTATTTAAAAACCAAAATAAAAAAATTAGAAAACTTTGTTCAATTGAACATAGATATGCCCTATTAGAAAATAAAACATGAACAGTTTTTTGAGAACCTTTGATTTCAAACCTGTTTCTATTTTGTATTTGTTTAATGGCAAAAGTTCAAACAAATCAAGTGATGTGTAGCAGAGAAGTCAAACAATAAAAACTGAACAAAATTCTGTTTTGATTGAAAATTTCAATTGGGAAGGTAAATTCAATCCTGGTTATCACCTAGGTTTTACAATCTAAAATGTATACAATTTGCAAAAATATTGTATTCACCTTTTCACTTACACTTCTGATATTGGCATTTTGTATGTACCAAAGAAAATTATATATCTTCTGAAATTATACTCTTAATAACTGAGCATTTAAACCTTTAGGGTTAAATGAGACAAGGTATTCAATTATTCACATAATTAAAGTATTTCAATTACTGGGTTACCTTTTTTCTAACGTATCATCTTTAAAACATTATATTACTTTCCTCATTCCAATCATACTAGCTTAGATGAGTTGGCATTTTATTTCATGATCTACGATTCCAGTTGTTCAATTTCCTCTTAGTCTGATCAAGATTTTTCCACTCCAGTCACTTTCTTTATCAACGTAAATGCATAGTCACTATATCACTGTCTTGCTTTTCATAAAATTTCAGTTGTTGCAAGAGTAAATTATTTAATAGATTCTTGGGACTAAAACAGAAAGGGCTAATTAACATCATATTAACAAATCACGTAAATGCCTTTTTAGAACTTATTACAGTAAAAATTAGTGAAAAATCTCAACCCTTCATATAAAAATCATTCTCCCGCCTCCTCCAAGGGGAGATTTACGAGGTCTCGTTGTGATTTCCGCCTGGCTGCAAGAAAATGCCGCAGTGAAGGGGAAAGACGGCACCCATGCTCTCGTCCAGAGCTAAGTCTATTTGAGGGTGCAGGATCTCCTCCTTAGGTACCTGTCAGTAGTATATGGAATTTAAGACCATGAAATGGAGATGGGGCAGAGATGGAAAAATTGGCAGAAAAGCAGATATAGAAAGAATAATAATGTAACAGATGTGACAATGACTTTCTGCGACTTACCATCTGCCACTGGTATGGATAGTGGTAGCTCTCTGGTTCCCGATAGTCTCTGTTGACATCTACCAACCTAGAGGAAAATATTGAAATTACCAATTTTCTTTACCACGTTAATATAGAAGCCATCAACACTATGAAATTTATGTGTTGCAGTTAATTTAGAAGAGGAACAATTATAAAGGGCTTGAATGAAATATGTATTATAAATTTACTTACTGAAGAAGCAATTCTCTCATTCTGTTCTGGGTTTTGATAAGAACTTTATCTGCAACATCTTCTCCTTCCTCTAGTACTACATTCATAAGGAATCGTACTCTATTTATCTGCAAGGAAAATGATCAGCTATAGTAATTCGGTCAAAACAATTTCTGGTAAATTTATAAAAAAAATGGATTAAATGATTTCTTTTCTCTTGTGTCAAGTGAATATCAAACGAGGCTTCAATATCATCAGCAGGGTATACTGCATTTCCGTCGTGATCATGACCAAGTCCTATTAGGGCGCCTGTGTACTGCGTCCCTTCTTTGTTCACTCTGTGTTCAAAGATAAATAAAGTCACTTCCCGGAACAGATGCCTGAACAAGATCCGTGTAGCTATGCCTTTTTAGAGACATTTACACAAAAAGACCATTATTGGAACTATTATCTTATGAGTAAGAAATAAATCCATTGCTTTTTGTATCTTGTACCTATCTGTTTACACTTCATTTACCTGCAAGATCATTAAACAAATAAAGACAATCTATTAAATACAAGAAAAACAAAAAAGATGAAGTTTTATATGCTAAACTGAGCTCCTAGGGCAAAAACAGAGAGCAGTTTACAGAAGGCTCAACTTCGTGCCATCACTTATAAAATAATCATCTATAAGCGGAAAACTGTTCACGAAGAACAAAAGTATGAACTAGATATCTAAAAAAAAAAAAAAAAAAAAAGTCAAACCAAACTGTTAAAAAAAGAAGTGGGAACAAAGTCATTTTTTCATAACAGAAACTGACATAAAACCTATCATTTTGGTTCAAGGTCTAATGCAGTCGAGTTGACTGATGAAGGTTCAATTTTCACTCCCTTTGTGCATCCAGTGCATTGAATGACAAGCAAGGAGTAGCAGTGAGAGACAATGCCACAAAGCGCAGTATTAGTGGAGATTCTGGACCTTGCAACTTTGCCTGTGATAATAACATAGTACAGTCAGTATTTATAATATGACCATTTCCATTTACAAAATAATTTCAAACAGCCTAAAGAACTGATTTTGGGTCAAGTACAGCCAGAGAGGTACCACGATCCAACAAAACAATAAAGGTGACAGAATTATTTTACGTAAGGATGACTTTCATTTACAAATACAGAGACTAAAATCATGAAACACCATAACACTAGTTTTCTCATTTATATTTCTCCCCTACTCAATCTCTCACTCCCAAACTCTTCCTTTCTCTGTCTGTCATACAATAATGCAAATCTTAATGCCTTGTTTCTTCCCAGTTCTAGCTAACCTTCCCTGCATAGGATGCTGGACCAAATTTTAGATCCAGAGATGAAACAGAAAGGGCCTGGGAAAGATGTCCTATGTTATCTAGGGCTGTGCTTTCAGCTTCCTTGTTACAGAGGGCTCTCAACTCATGATTTTGCTGAAATCAGATAAAAGAAAATTATCAATACAATACATAGATAATGATAATGAAAGGTAACATAAAATGTCATTGTAATTAATTAAGACTACAAATTAGAAAACTTAATTAATTCCCTGAATGTAGTACTCCAAATATTTCAATTTGAACATTATTATAAGTATTTAACTTGTCTTCATTTTAAAACACGTACCCAGTAGCAGCTATCCTTTCTTACACTACTTTACTCAAGGAACCAAGCACAAAAAAATAAGTTTCCCTTTATGTGGGAGAGGAAGCATGCAAACACAGACCTTTGAAAGATAATATTCCTCAGCGTTAACAGCATATTGAAGATCAATAAGTCTTCGGTTGACGGACAGGAAATCTCCACTTTCCACTTCCATTAATTTTACTCTCATGATTTTATGCACAACACTGTAGATCTGTAAGGCATTGTATAGTATTATTGTTTGTCCATTTGTCAGTCCACACCCAACCCACTGGCAGTGAATACTTGTAAACACATTTCACAAAACAAAACCACAGTAGACATTACACATTCTTAGCAGCAATGGGTTAATGGAAAGTAGGAATACCTTCTATAAGTCTGAGAAAACTGACCAATCAAAAAATTATAGAAAATAGATTTTTTCTAACCTGGGCAATGAAATCCTTATTCAATGTGTGGCTTCTAAACCATTCCGTAGCTTCATCTAGCCATTTGTTATCAGATGCTGGTTTAACCTGAGCCAATTTGCATTCAACTGCTAGCATCTCTGCCAACATCAAGCTGTAAAACAAGAATCAGATGGACAGTAGTATGAAAAAGTTTTGAACATAATTGTGTAATATTATCAAGACTTTCTAGATATAACTTTACCCACTATCATTCTGAGTAATGATCAGTGGCAAAGTATAATACAACTGATCATAACTCTACTATTAGCTTACCTGTGTACTTCAATATTTCAGATATACTTATTTCTAATACCTAATATGAACAATTTAAAAGTGCATATTACCTTATGCATATTTGAATATTTTTAGCATCTGAGTTGAAAATACATCTAATATTTCAGAATTACACTTAATTTTTTTAAAACACGATAAATTACAATGAATAAGTGCCACTCTCTTACCTCCCTGGCACTCTTCTGAGTTCCACAGCCTTTACAACATCAGTGTTCCCAAAGTCAACAAAAAATACCTGGAATACAAGCGAGCCTTACTACACTTGAACTCGTACAATAAAATTCTAAAACCAGTTGTTCAATATGGACTCTATATCTATCACTCATTATATTTTAATTTATCATTGGATTTGACTAAAACGAGAAGGAAAAAGTGCAAATACATGCTTGAGATGCAAGTTTACACAAATCTTATGAATCCACTGTCTTTGCTAACATATAAATAGATAATGTATACCATATATCTGCCTTCATCAATTTAATTTAATTTTGATCATATAGCAATGATTGAATAATTGAAAATTATAAAATAAGAATTCTATGACCAAAAAATATTTTGCTTACCAATATCTCTTCAAAAGTAATGCAAAATACAGAACAGATTTAAGCCTGAATTGATTACTACTGTATACAATAACTGGTTAAATAAACATACTTTGGATGGAAAAATTGCAACAAAATAGGATGGATAAACTAATGCATGATTGAAACTTTCAGTGAACAATGAAGTTTAATTTTACCGGCCATTGATAAGAATCTATCTGCCATGTTTTTATAATTCATTACACATTCCATGTAAAAAGAAGTGTCATTATTATTATTTTTTAAATATCATCTCTTTTTAATAATACATCAAAAACAGAAATATATATTGAAAAAAGTGTAAAATGAGAGGACACTCTGCACATATAATCCTGTTCAAAAAATCAAATCAGAACAGAATTATGAAAATGCTGCACCTTACTCTCTGAACATTTTACTGCAATGTATACTTATACATTTTTCAACTATTAATAAATCATCACATGAACAATCTTCACAAAATCTCCCTTTTCTTTTCTCCTTTTTTTTTCTTTTGTTCAGCATCAAAGATTTGCAGGTGTGAAAATGAAAAGTCTAGCTCTAAACCTCTGGAACTTATGATACTGGACTGTTCCCTAGATCACACCCACTGTGGTACATATCCTAAATGGCTTGATAGTAATAACTTTGTTCAGCGTAGATGCAGCTGATGTAATAGGAAAATTAAAGTCCTGGCCAGTCTCTTAAACTAGGATAGTATATGAATTTTTGTCATCAATGAAACAGCTTACCTGAAATTTAGTCCTACGTACATGTACATTAGCAAAGGAAAAGGAAAGGAAACTGACGCAGCACAAAGGCAAAATACCTGAGCTCTAACTCCGTTGTCTTCCCCGGTATACACTTCATCCACACGTGCTCTGTAATAGCAGGACATTCCATCAGAGTCGGTGAACTTGGCGAGGCACACGATCCCCGGTTTGACTTCACTTTCAGGGATAAAGACTGCTTGGTTTTGCTCTACAGCTCTCTGAATGGCTGAATGAATGTGGTTGAGATTCTTTAGTGCACTCGTCTCCTCAGACACTATCCAAAAATGGCCAGCAGTGACTACCTGTAATACAATTTTGAAAAACTATAAAATCAAACAAATAATAAAAGAAACAAAAATAATAATACACAAAAAAATATATTAACATCTAGTAATAACGATGATTATTATGGTGATAATAATGAGTGGTGTTATTAGATGAAAAAATCTATAAATCTATTTCCGTCCATACTGTGTGTGTGTGAGACACATACATACTCATACTGACATAGATTTATAAAAGGTATACAGATATCTTTGCAAAGATATAAATACATTACATATTAATGTATGTTGACATATAGAGAAAAAACATAAAAACATTGACATACATGTGTGACATGGACTCTCCAAGTTCGATCTGAAGGCTTAGGCATGGTGGGGGGCCTCAACATATGCATATGAGAGTCAGCCATTCTAAGTCTTGCATTCCCAAGAAGACTCTGTGTGGATCCCTTGAACAAACTTATCCCTGACATGCTTGTGGTGCTTCCAAACACTTCTGACATTTTCTTTTGAGTCTCTCCTTGGCTAAAAACATGAAATGTAATATCATTCACATTGATTAACTCCACTCAAATGATTATCCAGAGAGACTACAGATGTGGATGTTTCTATAACTGGTTTCTCGTCAGTATCTCATGAAATAATATATCAGCTTCTTACCTATACAGATTCAGCACAAGGTTCTTTTGAATTCGCGGTACTTGGCGCATTTTCAGGGCTAGGTGCATGGAGGTGGGACACTCCCCTGGGACGTCTTGGAAGTGCTCCTTTTTGGTTGATGAAAGACTCATTCGAGGAAACTGAATATAGGCTCTAAAGAATGAATAATAAAATATCATTAACCCCTTTAGAATGACACCAAAATAAAGGATAGATACTATATATCTGGCAAGGAATTAATGCAGCTGAAGTATACATCAACCTAAGGGGAAAAAAAAATGTATATTGATTTTTCCTCATCTATATCAAAAGTTCATTATTTACTTTCAACCATATACTTACTTGCAACCTTCATACTGAATTTCAAGATTTTGTGAGCATTCTTTGAACAATTCTTTCAACTGACTGTCATAAAGAACATTTGACCTTGCGGGAAGCCCACTCACAATCACAGTGGAGAAGGGGTCGTGCCCATTGAGTTCACGGCACATTTCCTTCTCATAATTCTCAGAGATGTTCCGCTTGTAGTAATAAGGGAAAAAGGCACTTGCCATACACATCTGCAAAGGTAGCTTTATTTATCAGCAATGCATACTTATAAACCTTGAACTTGCCTTAATTTTGCAAAAAGAAAAAGTAGAAAAAAAATTACCTCTGATATAAAAAAAAGAAAATGTACAGTTGTCACACTTGAACACATTTGAAAGAGAAGAGAGAAGAGGAAAAGTGAGAAGAGAAGAGAAGAGAAAGAAAAGAAAAGAAGAGAAGAGAAAAGAAAAGAGAAATTTCTTTATCATGCAAACCAACATACCCTACCTTGAGAATGAAGGCCTGATGGCTCCTTGGAGGATTCTGTCGATTCCGTACAGTGATTTTTTGGCTCTCTAAACGCTGAGTTAATTCCTTCACCAGCTTATCCACTTCCTTTAGGGCCTCAAGCTGTACGTAACTGTGTTTAGCCCATTCTCGTTCCTGTCTCCCTCCAGGCCTCAGGAACTCTCCTCTGATTTGCATGCTTTGCCAAAGCTATTGGGTGAAAGGTTTTAAATATATAAATAAAATTATTTTCCATTCGTCTCTGAATCAGAATTGAATATTGTAGTCGATATTTTCCCTACGAGTCGTCTGCTACTGCAAGTCCTATAGTCTTGACAAAATCTCAAATTCTTACATTGTATGTGTTCAATACGGCTAAGCAGTCAGAGAAGGATCCATATGCCCAGGAAACCTTGGACAGAAAGGCGTTCAGCTCGTCTTGGAAGGGCCGAGCATGGAAGCTTTTCAAGGATAGCCCAGCAGCTGAAAAGGAGACGATGTAAATAATGTCTCTACAAAGCTAAGAATACATTACCTCTAAACAACAGCATAATATATGTATGGTCAGCTTTCTTTGCCTATATTTCTTCTGTTAAATTTCCTTACATCAATATGATATTCAGAAGAAAACTGTCCACAACTCTAAGAATGTTACTGCAAACTGCTCCTGAAGAATAAGCTTTTAAAAACCTATTCAATTCAGTGCTACCACTTGGGCACTTTTAGAGTTGTTATTATCATAATTATTATCATTATTATCATTAGCATTATTATTATCATCATTATTACTATTACCATTATCAATATTATCATCATCATCATCATCATCTTAATACTCTCTTATTTTGCTGTGAGTGAGCTAAAACGATTAAGAAGAGCTAATTTGTCCGTAGCTGGATCATCTTACCAATAATAATGCTCTCCCTTAGAACACCAAACAAATATCCCATGACTATGAATTTAGCAAGGTGTGGGTCAACAGGAAGGTGTGCAGCAACCCTTCCCAAGTAAGTTAAGTCTCCGTCCAAACCGGATACGACACCTTTAGACTTCACAGCAAGTGCACCCATCTGCAATATTGTAAAACTGAATGCATGACTTGAAAGAAGACTTGCACGATTCCAATTGAAATAAGAACAGTAACAATTTATGCTGTTTTTATGTTATCAGGATGAGCATATTTAAATGCATCTGGTCTTAGTGACAGAAAGTTAAGAATATACACTAAAATAACCTCCTTTTTTTCTACAAGATTCACCGGTGACTGTTGCATCAGTTATAAAAAATACTCATTCTTCATACTGATGTATTACAGGACCACACTAATATCAACATACACGTAATTTGAAATGTAACATCATCCTATAATTACATCTTTCCAGTATATCATCACAATATCAAAAATAACAGATATCTGTTAATCTTGCCTGTTTGAGAGTAAGAATCGTTCTATGTATATCTGATAAATTTGGTGGGTCTAGAGCAAGGGACAAGAGAGCATGTGGCTCCCCCATGTTCAGAATTTTGGTCTTGAGGACTGTTTGACAGAGTGGAGTTCGGCATAGCTCTGGTGTAGCATATGTAGGCAGCGTCTGGAAGTAATCACATAATACTATAATCAATATAAAGAATAAAATGATATAATCAACATAAAAATATTAAAGGCATGTAGAAAAGAAGTAAACCAACTGGACATCAGTATGTTGTATATATTTCATGTATATAACATATATAAAAATTGACAATCACTAACTAATGGTAAAATGAACCATATCTTGTCTATTTTTTCTTTTCTTTCTTTTACAAGGCAAAGGAAATTTACAATCAC
This sequence comes from Penaeus vannamei, assembly GCF_003789085.1. Classification (NCBI taxonomy): domain Eukaryota; kingdom Metazoa; phylum Arthropoda; class Malacostraca; order Decapoda; family Penaeidae; genus Penaeus; species Penaeus vannamei. Next base: position 123,962 of record NW_020868617.1, on the reverse strand, counting down.
AAAATTCACAGTACCTCTGAATCACTTCAACCATCTACATCCCCTTGACCATAGCTCCTCCTAATCTCTACCACCGCCTTTCCATCACTTGAGTTACTGTCCTTATCAAAAAAGACAACCCTTACCCATCGTTCTAGACTGCTGCCATCCTACTACCTACCATCTGACTACTACATAACGTGCTCCTCACCATCCAGCATATCTCTTCCTCCCTCCTTCTAATTCTGACACTGACCTTAAAGTGTGTGAATTTCCAACTGAGAAAGCACAACCAATGCTGAGTCAGTAGCAATATACCATAACATTAAAAAAGGTAGTGACCAGCAGTGACACTTAGCTGTCTTTCTGGCAACCAGGATGTTCTCCATAGGACTGCATCTAGAAAAACTGATAATAATTCACCATATTTCTAGACTATCATAGCAGTGCATATAAGTGTCACTATACTGAATACCCTCTCATAAAGCAATACTAGTCTGGGGCACGGTTGATCAGTTTGCCAAATTAGCACTTTCCCATGAAGAACTACACTAGGCAGTATCATTATCTCTTTATTGAATGACAAAGCATGTTATTAGCAGTCTCTGAGATAATGCGAGTTAGGGATGGACCATTAAAAGGCTGAAGAAAAATGGACATTGCACCATCTGGCATTTTGAAATTATTGCTGGAACATCAGATATGGACACCCCCTATAAATTCTATAATGAACTTTCTCAGAGACATATACTGACTAGACTATGCATAGGATATCACTATACTATACACTATGTACAGGATACAGCTTAAATTACATCAACTTTGTCTACATTTTCTCTCTTTTCAGATGTGACCCATTATTTGAATGTCTCTCTCAATGTGAAACAGCGGTAAACTTTTGGAAATAAATGATCGCTAATAAAGCCTAAGGACTAATTCATTCATAATAGTAATAAAAAATATATATACTGACTGAAAAATATTCTGCTGGTACAAGACGATAGACTCTTCCAGTGGACACCCTCCCTGCTCTGCCAGCCCGCTGCTTACAGGATGCTTGTGAAGCCCAAGCCATTTTGAGAGATGTGTAATTCGTCACTTGGTCACAAGTTAGTTGTTTGGTTAAACAGAAGTCAATCACTGAAAAAAAAGGCCACAAAATATTCAAAATATGAGTGAGCAGATGGCCCCTGCTTGGAAAAAATCAGTTAACACAAGAGAACAACTTACAAAAATTACACTCTTTCTAACAAAAAAACAAAAATAATAGGCCTTTTCATTACCATACTTTATATCAGGTACAGTAATGGAACTTTCCGCAATGTTGGTTGACACAATAACTTTCCTGAATCCTATAGGAGGCACCGAGAAAACCCTCTGTTGCTCCTCTTGTGTGATAGAAGAATGGAGAGGATACAGCATCCACCTGTACAGCATCAATAAACAGAATCAATCTCAACAGACAGTTACAAACTTAATGGAAAGTCCGAATCAAAGATCACTTGCCCAATAATATGGTAAAACTTTATTATAATCAAATGTAATCAGTTTAGTCCCCCTAGCTTTGGGATTTATATTTTCCATTCACTTTTTAGATTGCTTTCCCATCAGCCAGCCAACATCAGCCTCAGCAAATTTCCACACCAACAGCTCTATTCCCTCTATATCCATTATAGGGTGCTTACTGGTTAGCAGTAGAGTCATCACTGAGCAAGTTGATTAACTTCTCGATCTCTGCTAAGCCAGGTAAGAAGATCAAAACAGCTCCCCTGGACAGGAAATAAGTCAGATTATGGAAAATGTACTTACATTTATCAATATTAGACATTCTGATAGCTATCCTATTTCCATTTCATTAATTAAGGGAAGTTGTCACTCCAACCTCACCTTCTCTTTACAAAGGAGGCAGCAGACCGGATTCCCTCTTCTTGCCTTTCAACATGGTCAAAGCACTTTACTATTTCACAAGCCAATTTGAACATATTTTCAGAAATGCCTGGATCTTCTGGTAGTATTGATGGTAATTCTGGTAGCACTGACTGAATGAAAAATCACTTACAATTCCTTGAAATAGGTGATTAGATTATCATAAAATCATTTAACTATCTTTAATTGATGTTATATGTTTCACACGTGTATCTTTATTAATAAAACATTATAATTTTGTTCAGCTCTTTTCTAAAATATAATTCAATGATCTTCATTTCCCTCAACCTATATTTCTCGTTCTTAAATAAATGCATGTATTACAATCTCTAGTTATTGTGTTGCCTTAAAGGACCTCGAGCTACTTTTTGGTAATAAAAAATGACTTTCTTGCAATTTTTCATGGCGAATAAAATGTTAATTACAAAGATTAAAAAATAATTGAAATTCAAACTAGAATTTCATTCAACCATACAATATATTGCAATCTAAGAGCAGTCAACAGAACAAAAGAGTAAACTTACAGGTCGATTTCTGCAAATGACACTAAGCGATTCTAAATAGTAAAATTGAATTTTGAACAAAGTATTGTCCCCCACAGACACAACTGGTGCTGGGACAAGGTTTCCCATTACAGGGGTTGAAAAATAATTGGCAAATTTGGATGTGTCAATGGTTGCTGACATCAGAATCACCTGTTGAGGAATAAAAAAATATTTTAGTGATGAGTACTAAAAGTACATGAGAAAATACAAGAGATTTTTCAAATATAAAGACTCAGGAAACATTTTCTTTTTTGAACTTACCTTCACATTTCTGGAGACAGTATATAGCAACTTTTTCACAATCAGTAATGCAAAGTCAGTATGCTGATCCCTTTCATGCACTTCATCTAATACAATATGAGTAAACGCATCAAGATTTCCCCTATGTATCAACTTTTGTACCAAAACTTCTGTGGTAACATAGGAAAGCCTGGTATCTGCATCTGTGCAATTGTCCAAACCAACCTGCAAAGGAACTCCTTCAAAATATCTAAAATCATGAACAACTTCTATCAGCCTATACATTATATGGAGAATTACAAACTGTTAAAGAACTTTGCTATCTAGGAGCCATATAACAATTACTTATAATGAGACAAAGAAAACAGAAGAAATGACAGAGCAAAAATTGCATAACATTTGAATTCTAAAATGTTTTGTGTTTCCTACAGATGGATAAGTAACAAAGCAAAAAGACAAATAAAGATTTTAAGTACTCAAGCTCTGGAATTACAATCAATATCAAAATGTTAGTTGGACCTACAGAGGTACAAATGAATGGGTTATAAATAATGTTGGAAATATAATTTGGCCACATGATGATAATAATCACAAAATCATTTTTTGTTGGACATGTAGCCCGGGGCAAAGGTCTGTGACATGACTTGCTCATGAGCATGAAAAGCTCCAGCTGTGAATATTTTGAAGGTGGCCTTTTTTGTGTCTATATCTAGAGGTGCTTCACAACTGCTAAGTCATCAAGGAGTCACTTACTCCTTTTCTGTTTACCCTTTTCTTTGATTAATGAAAAGAACTATTTTATTCTTTATTGCTGATAGTATTTAATAACATTATAATCATCATAATGTCAATGATGATAATAACAGTATAAAAATCGTATATCATTACAAAATAAAAAATCTAAAATTTTTAAGGAATGGGGACATTATGTGAGGTCAATATTAGCCTACAAGTTGACTTCTTGGTAGATGAGGCCTTGAGAAGCCATCTGTGTACAATAAAATTCACAAAGAAATACAGGGGACAGTGTATATGATCCAATTGACAAAGGGTTAAATTCTGTAATTTTCTATACAATATAAATCACATAACAGCCCTCAGCTAAGTCTGTAATTCTCTAGTTTTCATTTAAGAAAGTGTGACATAATCAATAAATGTGTTAAGTAAATATGTAGGTACCTGGTAGCCAACAATCTTGCCCAGCTGCCACCCTCTTTCTCGACAAACCCGACGAGCCAGAGATGTTGCAGCGATTTTTCTAGGCTGTGTGACTATTATGTTACAGTGTCGATGTTTTTCAACAGCATCATCTAAGATAAACTGAGGAACTTGGGTTGACTTGCCACTACCTGTTTCTCCACCTATTATCACAACTTGATGTTCTTCAATCTTTGCCAGAACCTGTTACACAGATAAAAAAAATAAAATAAAAAATAAAAATAATAATAATAAAAATAAATAAATAAAATAAATTATGGCACATGAATCATATACCTGTATTTGAAACAAAATTTGAAGATCATGTATTATCATTTCACTACATATGCAATTTGCATGTTTTATAAGGCACTCATCTGGATAATTTTTAAGCACAAAGTAAAGAAAAAAGAAGAGCTATATAATGCTGCTTACCTCTTTTTGTGCATTGAAAACTGGAAGGGCTGACTGATCATTTCTTTTGGAGAAATCGTACTGCAAATACACCTGAGTTTTCTGTGTATCCTCATCTTCAGCAGTTAACATAGTTGCTGTCAATGTGTCTTCCTCTATGTCTGTCATTCTGAATCTTCTTTCCTTACAGAGCTTTCCTTCATGTTCGACACGTCTCTGTTGGAGGGGATACATAACCTGTCAGACACACTATCAGGAGACATTCAGAAAGTGAGAAATGGCACCCTATCTGTATCAGAAAATTGTATAATGGATATTCATCGCAGCATAAGTTATATTCTAACCATGACATGATAGGACATCAGCCATTGTGAATGGGTTAATAATCATGATTGACCGACAGGTTTGCACTGGGTGCCTCCCTCACAACATCCCTAGAGGTGTCCAAAATACAAACATTACATGAAAGCATAGTAAGCAAGATATGTTTCTAATTAGGGGTTCATGGCACATCAGTGTTAATCTTGACATAATGCAGCAGGTTAGCACACAGGGGGAAGGACTTTCATACAATAAATATACTGACAGATATCATATAGGCATATGTTGATGACAAAAGTTTTAGTTCATGCCAGGAGGTGCAGGCATGAGACGTCCATAACTAGACTCTCACTCTTCAAGACCGCATTTGGTTAATGGGAAGAAAGGGAGGTCTGTCATCCCCCAGCTACCCCTAGATGTTCTGGAAAAGCCTGACCAGGATACACTAGCTCATTCAAGGTCTACAGGGGGCAGGACTGTAGTGACATAGCACCAACAAAGGTTGTTGTTGACCTGATGACCAAAGGATATGAAGGTTTTTTGCTACATAGACACTGACCATTCCAACATTGCTGGTTTTGTCTTGGATGAACAAGGAGCAAGACAACATGCTTTCAACAATCCATCACCATGATATTTGAGTTAGCATCCAATCACCATGGAAATCAAACAAACCTCCTTGACATGGCAATAATTAGCAATAATAAAGCTTGGCGGCACAATGACCCTACTGGACTTCCATCTGCAACTTATTAACAAACTCCTGGCTGAGGCACAGTAACAGCAGAGGAGGACTCATGAAGCATCTGTCACCCAGTTGCCTTCCCACAGGCATCAACCCTAGCATTCACATGCCAATCAACCATCTATCTTGTGTGGGTGTTGGGAAGATAGATAAAAAAGCTAATTTTTTTTAGCTCAAATATAGATAGGGTATCATTTCACATCATTCAGGTGTAACTTTTTTCTAGCTTTCAACTTCAATATCACAGAAGACCAAAGATTTATAAAATTGCATAATTTACAAGCAAATTTTACACACCATTTATGTAAAATGTAACAATAGGTTAATGATTCTGCATCAACAGCATCAAACTCACTCAAAGTGGTATGCTATGTACTGTGGTTTATGAGCAATGCTTTGAGGAGTCTTCTACCAAAAAGTACTGTGGTTNGAAGATCTTGCCTTCGACTAAAGCTGGGGGGGGGAAAATGAGCACGATCGGCTGCGGCTTTTGATCGTATATGGCTGGTTTTGATGTCGGAGAGATATTTTTATCGTTCTGTGCGTCTCTCTCTTTTGTCGTCGGCCCGTCCGTGGCCTGCGCTTGAAGCCGGGGTCTGCCCTGCAGTCGCTGCTGTTGCCTCGGTCCTCTCCGACGCTTGTCCTCTCCCTTCTCCCTCTCCTCTCTGGCCTCTCGTGGGGCCTCTCCCTTCTCTTCCCAAATGCGCCTTTCTCCGTTTCCTCTCGCCTCTCCTGCTGTGTCCTCCTCTTTCTTCAACGGGCTCGGCCTCCGCCGGCTGGCCCGGGGGGCAGGTCCGCTCGCCTTCCCGCGCTCGGAGAAGTCTCTCTGGTAAATCTCCCTGCTCGCTCTCTTCTGATTGCTTGTCCCTGTTCTGCTGGTTGACTAGGATGGATTTACCGCGGAAACTAGTTGGCATAGTGAGCAGGAAGGCTTATCCTCAGATATTGATTGGAGTAAAAGGCGTGTGGGGCGTGGGAGAAAGGAAATTCTTTGCCGTTTACTAAGACTGAAGCAGTGTATTATGGCGTGCCTTTCGTTTATTTCATTTGGGAGAAGTTATTATTCATTTTATCAGTTTATTTATTTGTGCATTCTCCTAGGCTGTACTTTTCTCGGATTACGGTCATATTAGTCCAGTTTGCGCGTCTGTGTTGCTGGAGGAAAATTAGTAAAAGCTGCACAACGCCTAAGTACTGTACTGATAAATCTAACGTTCTGACTAAATATATATTAGTCGATTGCAAAAATATCTGAGACTCTTTATTGTGGTGCGGAGGGGGTGAATGGGGGGTCGGGGGAGAGAGGAGGCGGGAGGCGGGGGTGGGGCGGGGGTGTGGGGTAGGAGGGGCAGTGCGGGCAGCTGCGCGTAGTAGGTCGTAGAAGCGGTCCCTGTATAACAGGTTTAGTCCCTGGGAAGTGCGGCGGGGGGGGGAGTGCACACGTCAGCTTGCGCTGGTCATTTCGAGTGGGCGGGAAGGGTGTGGACAGAGTGATGGTTTGCGGTGGGGGAATGGCGGGGCCTTTTGTGATATATGTCTACGGTTGGCCCACATCTGTGAGAGGTGGCGTGGGCGTGGAGTGTTGGTGGTGGTAGCGATTCATTTCAGTGGGTGATCGCTAACATTTCTGTGGTGATTTACTAGGGTGGATGTGGTACAGTCTGGTATCCCCTGGAGGAATCTGAAAGATGGTGTGGTTGGGTTTTGTTATGGTGTGAGCTGTCTTCGAGAAGCCTCTACCCCATGGAGTGAAGGCGCTGTGTGTGAGTATGAGTGTTATATGCTTGTCTACGGTGGTTGTTGTGTGAGGATTGATTTTTTATTTAGGCAGAATGGGCTTTTTGACCTTTGAATCCAGTTGTGTGTGACTCCAGGTGGTCGATGGGAGCCTGAGGAAAAGCCCTTCGTCCTATTCAGTTACCAAAACATTGAGCATGGAGGTATTAGATTATTAAAACACGAAGAGGGGGTTTACTAGGCTCTATTTAAAAAGGTGGAGGTGCATGCAACCAGAAACATATGGCTTATTGTGCGTGTTCGAATTCCTGGCAAAAAGCTTACTACCTTGGCTTTCGAGGTTGTTTCGGTGTGTGAGCGGAAGAGTGGTGGGTGTTGGTAGCTGGTGTGGGTGTGTGTGTGTGTGGGGGTCGAGATTGCGAAGATGGGGGGGAAGACTGGGAGAGGTTGAGTGAGTGGGGGTGGTGGGTGTCTTGCGTAGAGTGTCGGAAGCCTGCTGAGTTTTTAAGCAATGACAAAAATCTAAGCTACATATTCACCACAGCCCACAGTTAAAACAAATAAACCCAATCAAAATGCAATTTAGACAATGAAAAGAAAGAAGTATTTTTGAATAATACAAAGAACAGTCCCCCTTTTTTTTGGGGGGGGGGATAAAAGGTTTGTTTTGCATTGCTTTGTGGCATCCTTTAGCCAATGGTAAAGGATGCCACACAGATTTTGTAAGATAACACCTAGCCTTTAAAGAACCACAGGCAATGTTGAATACACAGTCTTTTTTCTGTAAGGCCACAACAATTGTTCTTCTTTTTCTTGAATAGCGAGCAAGTCTGGTGATAATGATGAAATGTCGGCGGGAGGGGAAAAAATCCCTGCACCAAAATAAGACAAGTGTACCTCCTACCTTCCAAAGATCAAAAGTAAAGGAATGTATCAGTTCCAGCCCCACCTGGAGGAAGTACAAATCTATCTTACTACAAGTCTTCGAGGAGTTGGATGAAAACAAATTCTTTCAACCAGAATTTATTTTGGAAATTATTATTATTTTTTTTATTATTATTTTTTTTTTTTTTTTTTTTTTTTTTTTTTTTTGCTAAGCCTCCCGCGGACGTCATAATATCGGCGAGAATTTTGAAGAAAATACAAATTTTGAATTTTCTTCTTATTATCATTTGAAAATAAATGCGGCGGATCCGCTATTAAAAAAAAAAACTATGATATGCCTTTGTTCCCCACGTGCTGATACGTGCAAATCAATTTTGATTAGATGTCTGAGGCCTAAAATTGTATGGGTCAGTACAGAAGCCTTTACAAGTCTTTAAAGGTATTTCTTCATAATGTGATAATATATAGGAATATC
>NW_020868617.1:102998-107998 GCF_003789085.1 Penaeus vannamei | reverse complement strand
TGGTATAATGTAACCATGCTGTTTCAAACGCTAGCTCTTATTAGCAGCCTTCCTTAAACTAATATTAATAATGATAATGATAAAAGCGATAATGTTGATGATAATGATGATGACATTTTTAATGTGATGATGATAATAGGTATAATGATTATGTTACCAACTTTGTATCATTTCCATTACAATTATGTTTCAAAATACTAAAGAAAACTGAATGATAAACATTAAAAAACATGTGTATGTAACAGTTCCACAAAGCGAATGTTCAAATTGAAGTCCAGCATTTAACATTTTGTAATGAATTATCCCATTTTTAGTAAGAAATTAATATAAACTAATTAAAATCTTATGACAATATTACAAGACCAGCAGCATATGTAGCGATGTCGTCACTGACAACCACACCATGAGCTGATTCATATTGCAGACAATGACTCTCCTGGAAAATAATGCAAGATATAACATGCCTCTCATTTGGTCAGCTGCGTCACGTTATATTGAATTTCATTTTGTAGTTGGCTTTCCCGATGTTGTGATTTACAAGGAAATCAACTTTTAACGGTTGTTACAAATGCGGCTATAAACATGACAAAAGAGTGAGAAGTGCGATACGCATATTTCTGTCTCCTGTTCGGCTTCCTTCTTTAGCACTATATTGGTCCTCCCAAAAGGGAGTTGCAAAGTGTGTATAACCCGCCTCACTATTCCAGTTTTACCTTGGAGCTGAATGGCGTTCTCCTATATGTATCGCGGGCCAGAAGCAACCACTATGGATGGGATGTCCGCGATCTTTGTTGTATTTACATATCTACCAGGGGCCGGATACTAAAAACAGTTTACATGTTGTATCTCACATCGGAGCCGTTACAATGTCGTAAGGCCTCCGAAGCCCATACTTGAAACAAAATCAGCCGCCATGTTATGACGTCACACATTGTAAGTATCTTGTAAAATACAACACCTAGGGAGCTCTTGTAAGGGTATCAACCCGATTATAGTAACTTCTTATTTATCGGTTATATAGTCGGCATTATCTTATATAGCCTTTATTTAACCACACGGTGCCTTTTTATATGTTCAACACATCGGGAATTCTTGACATTCAGTATGAACTTGCCTTGTATGTTTAATTATTGTGATTTGAATAAATCATAAGTTGAATACCAACACTGTTGACAGACGACAAACACAACTTGGAACTGATAATCATTTATAAACACATATTCACATACATACATATGTATATGATATGATATGATATATATATATATATTATATATATATATATATGTATATATGTGTGTATATATATATATATATATATATATATATATATATATATAATATATATATATATATGTATGTATATGTATACATATATAATATATGTTTATGTATATGTATATATATATATATATATATATATATATTATATATATTATAATGTATTTGTGTATATGTATTTTTATATGAATGTATATATGTATATGTAAATATGAATGTATATGCATACATATACTCATATGTATACTTATATATGTATATATACGTATATGTATATGTATGTATGTATGTATATATAATGTATGTATGTATACGTACATATATGTATGTATGTATAAGTACATATATGTATGTATGTATATATAATATGTATGTATGTACTTACATATATATGTATGCGTATATATGTATGTTACGTATACATACATATATAAGTATGTATACGAGTACATTTATACATATACATACATACATATAAACATACATATATACATTCATACAAACATATATATGTACATATGTATATGTGTATATGTGCATGTATGTATGTATATATATATATATATATTATAATATATATATATATATATATAATATATATATATTGTGTGTATGTGTATTAACTGTAGTAACTACAGCCTGAAAGCAATGTGGATATATGTATGATTAATCTTTCTATGCCATATGCTTGTTAAAAAGGGGCATTAAAGATAACCTTATATTATTTTAAACTATTTAGTCCAGTCCTCACAATCTGCATAAAGCATTTCTAACTTGGATCTTGGATATGTAAAAAGAAATATTTGTTTACTCCAGATATTCTAGATTTAAGTTAATTATGATAAAATCATTAAAAAATACAACTTTATTTCAGACCTGTGATTATAAAATTATAAAACTGGTAAGATACATACAGTAAATATATATCACAAAAGTAGTGCAAAAAAATTATATATATAAAATGTACTGACACTTTTCATATTGCCTTATGACCACAAGACAGTTACTGCCTTTGAAAAATAATCAACAAAAACCTTTGAGAGCAAATAATGTATATTGCACAAATAACAAGTTTTATGCATAAAAAATATGCAAATAAAAGAATTTAATGCAAATAAAGGAATATAATGACATAATTAAAATAAAGCTGTCCCTGAAACCATATAACTATATTGAATGAACGTTAGAATAGAATTAAATAAAATTTGCTTTCTGAACTCTACAAAATTTAAAGAAGGAAAAAATCTAAATTAAATATTGTTCTGTCTCAGTAACAAATAAATCAAAATCTTAAATGACAGCATCAGAAAGATTAAAGCTTGACCTGCTCAGTTCTTGAAAGGTCTCTCTCTCTTGGACCATTGCACTGCCTCGGCTAAATCCGATAGTTACTCTTCTGTGAAGAAATGGGGTAACTCCGCAGAGTATGTGTAGTCCATTGTTACAATGGGTACTGTAACTTCTTGCTACTGCAAAGTGTTCTCATCCATTGTTACAATAGCTTCAGAATCCATTATGGGTTGAGATGCTATCCCAGATGGCCTAGGGGATGGTTCTTCAATATCTGAAAAAATAAATATCAATATTTAATTTTCATATGTACTTCTTGAGTCAAATACGACAATACATTTACAAAATCCTAAACCAACATTCAGCTTACTATGATTAAATATAAGAATAAAATATATATCAATATCTATCTATCTATACACATACATATATAATGTTACAATGTTTGTATTATTTAGGCTGTGTTGCTTCATGTAATGAAAATTGGCAAATATTACAGGTAACACAATTATTTACCCCCTCCCCCTTTCATTAGAAACATGTTTACTTACCATCTACTTCTGTCGCATTTTCATAGACCCTGGTAAGCCAGAAATAATAAAAGCCTCAATCAAAGCTAACATAGCTTCTTCAACTGCTGTGTAGTTTGTAAGAACTGCTGGGCCACCGTCTGGGAAACAAGAAAAAAAAATAAATGAATCAGATATACATAAAGTCTGAACTTGTCATGTCTTATATTTTAAACTGTAGTGACAATGATGATTTTTTCTGATTTTGTTAATACCTTGTATACTATTGTGGTTTTGTGTCATCGTCAATATGGGTAATGATTTTATGATCTGAATAAGTCTGCTAATATTCATTTCTGTAGTCTTCACTACTTTATAGGATGAATTTGCTTTTCATAATTCGAAAAATTAGTATCTCTATTAGACTACAATTGTGAAGCACATGGTGAAAATTCTTCATTTAATGAAGTTAATTCAAGAAATAAGATTAATCAATAAGTATTGAACCCGAATAATCATACCAGACAAATAAGATCCTGTGTGTAATCTTGCTTTATTTACGATGAGTTGTGTTTATTCTATATAGAAAATAAATATCTCCTTTAGTCTGAGTTTGTGAAGAATGTTAATGCAGTAAAAGTTATATAATTGCAGATATTCTAAGAAATAAATTCTCTCAGTAATAAACATACAGAACTAAAATAATAGCGAACAAATAACGATGTGCATGCACTAATACCATACTATATTGTTGACCTTTGCCTTAACTCGTTAATTTTCTAGAATGATACATATAGCTCATTACTATTTCAACAATCTACTTTCTTTATGACATTATCCTTTGTTTTCATACCATGTTGTGTATCTGTGAGTGTACCATAATGTTCTGTACTTGATATCACCTTCAATAATAAAGCGTTAATTTAATACACGAGCAATTCCGTGACAAGAGCATAAGTTATTAAATCATATAAAGTATTTGCTTTACTCCTTCTGTGCCAACATTTCAACACTAATATTTTGGGTTCCTACAGCATATAATAAACAAAATTCATTTAGAAACCTTACCTGTTCCTTCCATGTATTACTTCTCTTGTGCTTTATTTCACGACTGCTCTGATGTCTGTCAACTTCCTACGCGTTTCAGCCACAGTCCACGGAACGCGAGCGACAAGATTCACCTCACTAGTCACACACTCCCAGGCATTATTTATCACTTGTCCGGTTATTTTGTGGTCTATTTTCCCTAGAACCACACTTTTCCTCTTGACCACAGCTTCTATTAGAGCCAACATATATTCATCTGGGAAATTTGGCCTTCTTTTCTTTGGCATTATTTACTTTTGGTAGAGCGAGCTGATAAATCAGCTGAGATCTGTGGCTTTGCATTGGCTGTTACGTCTACGAGGCTGACTGCTGATTGGTCAATCAATTACCGATCTGCCCTCTCTTGGCAGCTTAGGGAACTAACTTACAATATGGACATTGGCTTTACAATGTGCTGACTACATTGTGATTTTTTTTTTTTTTTTTTTTTTTTTTTTTTGAGTATGGGTTATTTACAATATAGCAAGGAGTTAGTAAAGTACAATGTTGTAAGGCGGTTACAACGTCCTCGACCTTGTAACTTACACGAAGTCTTGAGTATCCAGCCCCAGTTGTTTATCTTTTAAGTAATAATAATAATAATAATTGTGTATTTGTGTCGTCTCTCCCGCAAAACAAAAATGAAATATACTTGGTGGAAAAACCTTACTCTTATGCACCATGTCATGTCTATTGTCTATCGTGAATATTTTTTTTATTTTGATTTCCATAATAATAAATTCTGGTTGAAAGAATTCCTTGTCTGTTTTCATCAAACTCCTCGAAGACTTGTAGTAAGACAGAATTGTACTTCCTCCAGGTGGGGCTGGAACT
>NW_020868617.1:92998-97998 GCF_003789085.1 Penaeus vannamei | reverse complement strand
TTCTTGTGACATCTCTTACACATCTGAGCTGGCATGTTTGTAGCATTCATTCAGTGGTGATCTTAGCATTTTCTAGTGCTTACATTGTGGAAACAATCCTTCCCTGGAAATCTGAAGATGGTCTGGGTGTCTCTAGAAGCCTTCTAACTTCTTGATGGAGCCTTTTAAAGTATTCATGTTTTTCTACGGTTTAGGAAAATGGATAGACAGATGGCTTTGTTGACCTTGAATCTAGTTGGAGCTGCCAGGCCATGGCTGAGAAAACACTTAGTCTTCAGTTTACTAAAACTTGTACTGGCAAGTCTTATCGTGTTCTGTAGCTCGTCTTCAAAACTGCAGCTAAGTTAAAGGGTGTTTAAAATATTTGCAAAAGACGACAGTTTTCAAACTTTGATGTCCGACGGCGGGAGGGATTACTTTGTTCTAGCCTGGTTGGTCTGAAGACTAACTTAGTCCCTCCATTCTACCGGTACTAATGGACATTCCACCAGCAAAGCAAAAATTTTGTTGACATTGTAGATATGCTGAAGCGTCCGACACTAAGCAATAAAAACAGCATGGACAAAACCTTGTGCCATGCACAGATAAAGGCTGGAATGAGAATGAATATCTTCATAGTGGAAGAGCTGAATTTGATCAACACAAATGCAGATAACTGGTTAAATACTTCTTGTGTTAAGATATTCCTTCTCATTCATGATGTTCTTAGCAACAGAAGCATATCACAAGACTGACTTTGAGTTCAGGTATTAATTGGAGCTTGAAGTTCTTAAGGATTCGACAAATTACCATCAAAGCGGTAATTGGTAGCTGTGCCTTTTCTGGTGCTCAGGTTGGAGTGAGCAGGAAGAGATATTGCAGTCATATGGAGGGTGAAGAAAGTGTCGATAAGGGCAAATCTCTGTTTGACCCTGTAGTCACTTCAAACAATGAAGTTCTCTAACTCTCGTTTTTGCCATAAACTTTGAAAGAAAGTCATTTTCCATTAATCCAAAAAGTTTCTCTACTATGATGTCAAGGGTCTTAGCCAAGTCGAGAAAGACAATATAGATATTAAAACACAGTTTACTAGTCTATTTAAAAAGTTGGCAGGCAACCAGAAACATATCTATGGTGCTCGAATCCTTGCAAAAGCTACATTGGGTTTCAGGAAGGACAAGGTCTGCTAGAGATGTCGGAAGCCTGTGGAGTTTTTAAGCAATGACAAAAGATCTAAGCCTACATATTCGCCACTGCCCACAGTTAAAACAAATAAACCCAATCATAATGCAATTTAGATAATGAAAAGAAAGAAGTATTTATGAATAATACAAAGAACAGTCCCTTTTTATTTGGGGGGGGGGATAAAAGGTTTGTTTTGCATTGCTTTGTGGCATCCTTTAGCCAATGGTAAAGGATGCCACACAGATTTTGTAAGATAACACCTAGCATTTAAAGAACCACAGGCAATGTTGAATACACAGTCTTTTTTCTGTAAGGCCACAACAATTGTTCTTTTTCTTGAATAGCGAGCAAGTCTGGTGATAATGAAATGTCGGCGGGAGGGGAAAAAATCCCTGCACCAAAATAAGACAAGTGTACCTCCTACCTTCCAAAGATCAGAAGTAAAGGAATGTATCAGTTCCAGCCCCACCTGGAGGAAGTACAATTCTGTCTTACTACAAGTCTTCGAGGAGTTGAATGAAAACAGACAATGAATTCTTTCAACCAGAATTTATTATTTTGAAAAGCAAAATAAAAAAATATTCACGATAGACAATAGACATTACAAGATGCATGAAAGTAAGGATTTTCCACCAAGTATATTTCATTTTTGTTTTGCGGGGGAAACGACACAAATACACAATGAATCATAGACAAATTATTATTTTTTTTTTTTTTTTTTTTTTTGAGGGGGGGGAGGGCTACGTCTCCCGCGAACGTCATAATATCGCGAGATATTTGAAAGTACAAATTCGGGATTTTATTTATTTATTATTTATTATTATTATTATTATTATTATTATTATTTTCTTGGAAAGCATATCCATGGTGCTCGAATCCATGCAAAAGCTACATTGGGTTTCAGGAAGGACGAGGTCTGCTAGAGTTGTCGGAAGCCTGTGGAGTTTTTAAGTAATGACAACTAAAAGATCTAAGCCTACATATTCACTACAGCCCACAGTTAAAACACATGTAACAAACAAATAAACCCAATCAAAAGGCAATTAAGATAATGAAATGAAGGAAATATTTACGAATACAAAGAACACAGTCCTTTTTTTTTGGGGGGGGGGGGATAAAAGGTTGTTTTGCATTGCTTGAACTTTGCTAAGATGCCTTTAAAGTGGCAATTTTGAATACACTGTCTTTTTCTGTAAGCCACCTTTTTTTTTTTTTTTTCTTCTTCTTCTTTTTTTCTTCTTCTTTTTGAATAGCGAGCGTCTGTGATAATGGAATGTTGGCGGGGGGGGGGGAGATAAAATAAGTGTACCTCCTACCTTCCAAAGATCAGAAGTAAAGAAATGTATCAGTTCCAGCCCCACCTGGAGTAAGTACAATTCTGTCTTACTACAAGTCTTCGAGGAGTTGAATGAAAACAGACAAAGAATTCTTTCAACCAGAATTTATTATTTTGAAAAGCAAAATAAAAAAATATTCACGATAGACAATAGACATTACAAGATGCATGAAAGTAAGGATTTTCCACCAAGTATATTTCATTTTTGTTTTGCGGGGGAAACGACACAAATACACAATGAATCATAGACAAATTGTTTTGATTTATTATTATTTTTTTATTATTATTATTATTATTTATTTATTTATTTATCCCGGGGACATCATAATATCGGCTGGAAATTTGAAGAAAGTAAAAATTCGGGATTTTTATTATTATTATTTTCTTAGAAATAAATGCGGCGGGTCCGCTATTTAAGAAAAAAAATGCTGTGGGCTAAATTGCAACAGGGATATCAGTGTAATTAGGTTTAAATAACTATGATATGCCTTTGTTCCCCATGTACTGATACGTGCAAATCAATTTTGGTTAAATGTCTCAGGCCTAATACTGTATGGATCAGTACAGAAGCCTTTACAAGTCTTTAAAAGGTATTTCTTCATAATGTGATAATCTATAGGAATATCACAGTACCTTTAAATGTGGGTTGGCTGTACCTGTATTGTTATGTAACTATTATTTGTACGTTTTGATATATTGATTATAATCCTACTCATTCTAGTTTTTTTCTGCTATTGTTTCCCGTTAAAGCTATTTTTTGAGTATCATTCTGAATGATATATTTAGTATATAATATTTTTCATCCAGGATGCAACAAAGATTTTGAAAATGGATTTATTTCATCAATATATATAATATATATATAATTATATATATATATATATATATATAATTATATATATATATATAGTATATATATATATTAGCAAGTAGGCCATCTGTTGAAACGTGTAGCATGGCTATGTTACCCAGCTGTTATCAGTTTGTTTGTTTTTTTTTTTCATTATTATCCTACTTGTAAGATAATGAAATAGAAATACAAACAAGGATCAGATATGACACAACAACAGCCATCCATAGTGGTTGGCCCGCGATACATATAGGGAGAACCGCCATTCAGCTCCAAATAAACACTGGAAATAGTGCGGCGGGTTATACACACACTTTGCAACTCACTTCTGGGAGGACCAGCATATATGTGCTAAAGAAGGAAGCACAAACGAATCATCGCTTCTCACTCTTTTGTCATTTTGTATATAGCCGAATTTGTGCCAGCACGTTAAAAGTTGATTTCCGTGTAAGCGCAGCATCGGGACCGCCAACTACACAATTAATTCAATATAGCAAAGTGGCGCAGCTGACCAAAAGAGAGGCATGTTATACTCTTGGCATTATTTTCCATGAGAAGTCATTGTCTTGCAAATGTGAAACCAGTTCAGGTGTGGTTGTCAGTGACGACATCGCTACAGTATGCTGCTGGTGTTGTAATATACTTGCATAATAAGATTTTATTATTGCAAATTTATATAAATATTAATCTTACTAAAATAAAATGGGATAAATTGATTACAAATGTTAAATGTTGGACTTGAAATTGAACATTCCGCTTGTTGGGAACTGTAATATACACATTTTTTTTTTTTTTTTTTTTTTATGTTTATCATTCAGTTTTCTTTGGTATTTTGAAACATTATTGTAATGGAAATTATAAAGTGGCTAACATAATTATTATATTATCATCATCATCACCATCATCACCACCATTAATTATTATTTATTAATTATATTATATATATAATTTTATTTATTATTATTATTATTATATTATTATTAATTATTTAAGGAAAGGCTACTAATACGAGCTAGTGTTTGAAAACCTCTTGAATATTATAATTGTGCCAAATTACATTTAAATTACATATACATTTAAAAAAAATGGGAGTAACAGTTAATATCTGTAAGTATAACTCAGATAAATACCGTTAAAAAATGTCAGTAGAAAGTAGCACACATGAAATGCTTAAACTTTTCTCATTTCATAATTTCTGTCTAAATATCACCACCAGATGTTAGAGTCAATTTCGCTTATAACAAATAGAGACATACTCACACCAGCCAACAACAACTCCATGTAAATAATAGTAACAACAATACTAATGCAATGAATATATAGGGAGCTCTACACTATGACATGCGCAGCAACCACATAAAAACACTTTGCATATGATATTCAAGCAGACCTATTTCTTCATCCACTATCACTCATCAACTACACTCCACTTCCTGTTGACACTAAACAAGAAAAGTACGAAGTTTCTGCAACTTCGAGCTCGAGTCTATTTCCCCAAGTAAAAATACATTATGTAGTTGATGATCGAATGCAGAAGCACATGGCAACGATTCATCTGGTCACAGGTTCACCAAAAAGTTAAATCAAGAACCAGGAATCTACTCTAAATACAGCTGAAAGGGAAAACCCAAAAGTATTATTGCGAAAAAA
>NW_020868617.1:49538-59538 GCF_003789085.1 Penaeus vannamei | reverse complement strand
CCTCTCTTTCCTCTCTCCTCTCTTTCTTCTCATTGTCCTTCTTTCTTTCTCTCTTTCTTCTCATTGTCCTCTCTTTCTTTCTCTCTTTCTCTCATTGTCCTCTCTTTCTTTCTCTCTTTCTCTCATTGTCCTCTCTTTCTTTCTCTCTTATCTTCTCATTGCCCTCTCTTTCTCTTCTCTTTTCTTCTCATTTGGTCCTCTCTTTCTTCTCTCTTTCTTCTCATTNCCTCTGCCCCTAATCCCCCCTCTCCCTCTGGCCCTAATCCCTCTCTCCCTCTTCCCCGAATCCCTCCCTCTTCTTCCTCTAATCTCCCTCTCCCTCTGCCCCTAATCTCCCCTCTCCCTCTTCCCCTAATCCCTCCCTCTCCCTCTGCCCTTAATCCGTTCCATCTTCCCTAATCCCCCTTCCTAATACTCTAGTTCCTTCCTCTCCGCTAATCCCCATTCGTCTTCCCCAATTCCCTTCCCTTAATGCCTTTCCGCATTCCCCCCCACTTAGTTCCTGCCCTCCTCTCTTCCCTTCGTCTACTCCTTCTCCTTTTCTCCCTTACCTTTAACCCTAACTCTTCCGCAGCCCTTCCCTTCTCCTCTCTTCCCTTCCACTCCCTTTCCATCTAGAAGGTTTTCTCTCCCCTTCCTTCCTTTCTCTTCCTTTCTCTTCCCTTCTCCTCTCTCAATTCCCTCTCTCTTTCCTTCTCCTCTTTTCTCTTCCTTTCCCTTCCCCCTTCTTCCCTTGCTTCTTCATTACTTTCCCTTCTCCTCCGCTCTCTCCCCTTTCCTCTCGTCTTCTCCCTTCCCCTCTCCTCCTGCACTTTATCTTAACCCTCTCCTGTCCCCCATCCTCTCAACACTCCCTCTCCCTATTATCCTCCTCCTATCCTTCCTTCCTTCCTTTCCTTTCCCGTATCCCGAAAAAGGAAGCAATTTATCAATGAATAAATGATAATGATAAATTAATAATAATAATAATAACAATGATAATAGTAATAATAATAATCAATAGCTATAACAATGATAATAGTATTAGGATAATAAAAGTAATGAAAATAACCATAATAATGATAATGATGATGATAACAAAAACAACAACAATAATAACGATAATGATAATAATATTAATAATAACAACGACGAAAGGCAAAGCACTCTCTGGCGTTCTTTTCTTTCTCTTACTCTTTCTGCCGTCACATGAAAGCTGCAGAGGGAGAGAGAAAAAAAAGACAGAGAGAGAGAAAAAAAGGACCAAGAGAGAGAGAAAGCAGACCGAGAGAGAAGAGAGAGAGAAAGCAGACCGAGAGAAAAGAGAGAGAGAAAAAAAAAGACAGAGAGAGAGAAAGGACAGAGAGAAAGAGAAAACAGACCGAGAGAAAAGAGAGAGAGAAAAAAAAGACAGAGAGAGAGAGAAAAAAAAGACATAGAGTGAGAGAAAGCAGACCGAGAGAGAAGAGAGAGAGAAAGAGAGAGAGAGAGAGAGAGAGAAAGAGAAAACAGACCGAGAGAAAAAAAAAGAACGAGAGGGCGAGATAAAAAAAGAAAAAAAATGACAGCGAGAGAAAAAGAGAGAAAAAAATGTATAGAGAAAAGAGAGAAAGACAGGGAGAGAGAAAATATGAAGAAAATAATAAAAAGGACTTTCGTTTTTTTCTATCTCTTTCTTTCTTTTTAAGGGAAGAAGTGATATATTTGTGTTATGCAGGTGCCGACGCTATGATGTAAATGGTATATTATGTATGCTATGATGATACCATGATGGCGCTATAGCATAATGATGGTGCCATGGTACAATGATATAAAGATGTTATAACGACAACGCAGAAATTTTTTCATAGAATTTTCTTTCCCTCTCCTTTCCTACCGCTTCAGATCCCATCCAGCAAGGAAATTAATTAACCGAACCGAGGCCAATTATTACCCTCATTAGGGCGATTACGTGCAATTACTGAAGTCTTAGATAATATTTCCTCCGGCCAGCCTTCTCCTGATTAAACCACCTGGAAGGTTCTTATTAAGAGCAAGAAATGTTGGAGTTTTACCAGCTCGATAACTGGATAACTGCAATCATCGCCTGATCCCTCATTGGCTTATAATTACCCAAACCAATTGATAATTTGTTCCTTCGCGCCAATCTTTAATTAAATCATTTCTGGACTCCTCCCATCCTGATCCTTCTCGATGAGTGATTGGCTAACGTTTTCTGACTCCTCCCACCCTGATCCTTCCCGAAAAGTGATTGGCTAACACCCACCTCGGCTCTTTGCCCTGATTGGCCAAGATTCGCGTGCGTTTCACCGGACTGTTGAAGGTTTCTTGTTTGCATCTCAGGACGTCGTTCTGCGCCTCTGCACAGTCGTCCTTCTTGGTGATTTCCTCTTTCTCCTCTTCTTTCCCTTCCTCCTTCCTTGCTTCCTTTTCCCTCTCCTCTTGCCCTTCCTTCTTACTTTCCTCCTCTCGGTCTCTCTCAGCCCTTTTCTTCTTCTTCTGCGGGGATCCGAGGAGGACCTTGAACGGGGCCCTGAAAGGACTCCCTTTCTCTTCCTCGGGCGCCTTCGCCCTCTTCTGCGCTCGCCGGAGGACCCTGACGGGCGCTCTCAGGAGGGACTCCTCGACGCTGAAGGACTTCGGCTCCTGCAGGAGGACGGCCTCCTCGGGGTGATGGATAACTGCTTCCTGGGTGATCTGCTCCACTCTGGCGTGCTGGAGAAGCTGCTCTACCGCTGGCCGCTGTACCACTTGTTTATGTTGCTCAGGTTGTTCCACAACAGGGAGCTCGATAAACTGTTCCACTTGATAGTTCTTCGCATGGGTATCCAACTGTGAACTCTGCATTTGCTCCACCTGCGACTGCGAGATCTCCTGTTCCACATGTGGATGCTGGGCAACCTGTTCGACTTTTGAGCGCTGCGGAACCTGTTCTATTTGCAGAGGTTGGATTTGTTTCGCAAGTGTGTGCTCCACAGATTGCTCCATATTCTGAAGCTCATCATTTTGGTCTTCGGGTGAGCACTGGATAATCAGCTCTATCTGTGAACACTGGATAGCATGTGCCACTTGCTCGCACTGGCCGTCCTGCTCTGGGCGGGGGAGATCAATCACTTGGTCAAGTTGTGACTGATAATCAATTAGATCCACCTGAGGGCGCAGTAAAGTATGCTTCTCCTGCGAAGGGTGGATTGCATGGTGTTTCTCTGCTTGCGGCTGTAGCACATTCTGGTCTACTGGTGGAAGCTGGACATCTGGTTCCACTCGCTCGCACAGAACACTCTCATCCACTTGGGTTGCCTGGCATGTTTGTTCCCCCTTCAGATGTTGGGTAATTGGCTTCACATCTGAGTGCTGGATATCTTGGGCCACTTGTGGATGTTGACTGATTTGTTCCGCTTCAGGCTTTTGGACGTTTTGACTCCATGTTAATTTATGGGCGGCTTCATCTCGGCTGGACTCAGTTTCCACACTTTCAACTGCAATTTTATTCTTTTCATTCATTTCCAGATTCCGGCGGTTCATCTCTTGTTCCAAGCTTTGGGAGTCTTGTTCCAGGACCAGAATCTCCTCCACTTGTAGGATCTCTTGTTCCTGCATGAGATCCAGCTTTATCACGTGGCCTTTGATCTGGTGGCTCACGTCCCTCTGCTCAAGGGTCATGCTGCACCGCCCTTGGCTCTGAAAGTTCCCCTTCCGGAGAATCTGGTGTTCAGGACCCTCTCTGCACATACTCATTTGGTCGAGGGCTTCCTTCTCCTCGCTTCGTCTCGGGAAGTGGTCAGGCAGTGCTTCCGTCTCCTGAATCCAAATATTCAAACCCTGATCAGCTTCATCTTGGATTGGGATTTTGAGATTATGGTTAACGTCGGAGTGACTCTGCTCCTCCTCCACATTGGACTTCCAAGAGGCCGACCTTTTGGCCTGACTTTCCTCCTCGAAATCCGGGTCATCGCACACAAGACAGACCTTTCTCTTCTTGGGCGACTTTGGGAGAATCTGGACAGAAGCCGCACTCTCCTGCTCCCCGTCTTCACTAATGTCCTTCAGTGAGGAGCAGAAGCCGTTAGCATGCTTCAAGGGCGAGGATTCGGGTGTCCAAGCGGCGGATCCTCTCCTGAAGAGCAAGGGCGAGGCACTCAAGGACCCATAGCTAATGTAAGTCATCGGGGCGTCCACGGCAACGGACGACCTCCTCGGAGCTGGCTTGGCCCTCTCGCCTCTGCCCAGGACGAAGAACTCGGCTATGGGATCGCGAAGGCTCTTCAGGGACTTCCTCAGACGGACCCTCATCGACCGAGACCTCTTGGGCGTCTTGGCCTGACCGCCGGGGCCCGTCCCGCTCAACGCCTCCGCCTCCTCGCCAATTTCGTCCACCCCCTCCAGGATCTCTTCTTCGTCGTCCTCGTCTTCGTCCTCTTCCCCATCACGGCCGAGGCGGTACCTCGCAGCAGCGGAGAACTTGGCCTTCGAGCGCATGATGGTGGCGTAGACGAGGCTTCGGGCATACTGCTCGGCCTGGCTGAGGTACCTCCCGGGCATCTCGCTGCCGCCGCCGCCGTCGCTGCTTCGCCTCCCCCTGCGCAGGCCCAGGGACCTCCTCAGGGGAGACCAGTCCACTCGCCAGGGCATCCTCATTACTGCACGTAGGTTCTGAATACAAGTTTGGGCAAAGTCTGCGACTGCCAAGAATGGCGGGGAAAGTTTCGAAGAACTCTTGCTTATGCTTTCCTTTGAATGAGTGGATGTGGGACAGCTGGTAGTTTTTAAAGGCACAGTTAACAGACGGAATTCAACTACGAGAATAAATACTAATAATTGCCATTAACACTAATGGCCTTCAGTTTTATAACTTCCGTTCCCGCAGACCTATTCCTGAGGCAGAAAGCCACCAATGCCTTCTAAAATAATCAGATCAGGCGATGAAACAGGCGACTCCTTCGTGGTTAGTTAACAAGAGCTGCAACTTCTCCGGGCAGATGGCAACCAAGGCTCCTTCAAAGGGGAACGGCTGTTCAGAAGACGGAGAAGAGCAAACCAAGACCAGCAAATAAGGAGTGAAAATGTCATAAATCCTCGTTTCCGGATCCTCCCAAACTCACCAAGATTATTCCTCCTGACGAACTTGTCCTTCTCACCTTGAAGTTACGCCGACTTCAAAAGTGGACACAGCAACTAAAAAAAGCCAACTGGATTCTATAGTCACTATAGCAGTTAGTATAGAGACCAAGATCCACTGACCCGCAAAAAAGGATTCAGTGATAGACTTAGGAGAAAGAGAAGTGCCTTTATAAAACTGATATCCTTGAGGCTCTAAAAGCGATGACCTGCGCTGGGAACCTTCTGGAACTATCTCTCCACCCAAGAGAAATTTTCCAGAGGTTGCGGTCTGCTACAATCTGCTGGGGATCTCGTGCCAGTTGAGAGAAACTGAGTTTCTTGAAAAAGCTCTGTGGTGACGGAGGCCGCCTCGCGTCAGGCTCTGCATGAGTCCTTCATGACTTGGGGGAGAGGGGGGGGGGGTAGAGAGAGTTGTGAGGGATGATCAGAGAGAGAAAGGACTGGAAGGGTGATCCTCGAGTCTCCTCCCCGGCCTATGTGTTGAATATTCCCTCGGGTGTCCTACAGGATACCTCGCCGCCTCCCGGAGCGGGTCGCTCGACCTCCTCCATCCAGCCTGCAGCAGAAGAGCAGGAGAGAGAGAGGGAAGGAGCGACCTCACGCCAAGCGGCCTCCTCCGAGGTCCTCTCCTGAGAACTCTCGGCTGCGGGAGGGAATCGCCGGTCGATAAGGCGGTCACGGAGGGCGGGCAATCGGCCGGGTTAGAGGGACGTGAATTGCCCTGCAGGTTCTCGCGGCGCGGCGCCCGTCCAGGCCTTCTGCTCGGCTTTTCCTCCGCCCTTCCCCTTTCTCCGCTCGCTCCTTTGTTCAGGTTCCTTCCTTGGTCCTCTGCGTGGCTTTGTCTTTATCCTATCGTGTTTCGTTTCTTCTTCTTCTTCTTTTCCTTTTCTTCAATAAAGAAACTGGCGTCTACCTTGTGTCTACAGATACATCAAATAATTCATCTGCAATCGCTGTACATTCACAATTTTCCTTTTGAAGGGAAAACAACTGTTCTAGCTCTCAGAATCTGTGCTCAATAACAGAATAAAATTCCCTGCGAACTCGCACAAAAGTTCTCTTTTCAGGAAGTGTTTCTTCTTTCTCTACAACGAAAATTTCCCGAGAAAACCCAGGGGAGAGAAACTCCCTCCCTGACTCGCAGCGTTCGGAAAACCTTGGGAATCGAAGAGCCACGCGATTCCCCGAAATCCTCGTGCGAGACCCGTGATTCACGTAACAAACGGCCGAGACAACAACGGAGCAGCTCGGCGCACTCCCTCACTCGGCGATGGCTCGTGACCAACTGACTCCTGCGTCTTGGAAATGGCCGCGAGGCGCTGCTGGGTCAAACTCTTTTCTTTTCTTTTCTTTCTTTCTGTCCCGTGTGTTCATTACGCCTGCCTTATTTACCGAAGCGAGGTCGTCCATCATCTTCCAATCTCGCCACCGAAAAGGGAGGGATTAAGACGTCCGTTGTGAGACATCAAAAGAAGAATGAGAAATACATCGGAATTATATCGAACAAAAAAGGGCAAAATATTTCCAAAAAATGGAGAGCTTGCATGCAAAACGGGAATTGGGTTGCTTAGCCCAAAATCACTCTCTGCGTCTTTTTTTTTTTTTTTTTAGCTTGGTTCATTGCGGATATACAGTTCCTGTCTCTTCTAGGTCCAAAAAGATGAACAAAACTAAATAAATATCCAGATCAATCAAAATAATGAGGAAAGAAAAAAAGTCAGACGATTTATAGTTCAGCTCCCTCGCTCCCTCCAAAAAAATAAATAAATAAAAAGCCTTTCGTGAATTTCGTGGAATCTTCACAGGATATTTATTCATTGAAAAATTATACATGCAGGGTTTGGCTGCTTTCTCTCTCTCTCTCTCTCTTTCTCTTTCTCTCTTCTTTTCTTTCTCTCTCTCTCTCTCTGCCTGTCTCCCTCTCTCTCTTTCTCGCTCGCTCTTCTTATGTTTTTCTCCTTCCGTTTCCCTCTCTCTCTCTCACTCACTTTTCCTTTTTTGTTTTTTATCCCATGTTTCTCTTTCACTCACTCACTTTTTATTCTTTTCTCCCCCGTCTCTCTCTCTCTCTCTCATCGTCTCTCTCTCTCTGTCTCTGTCTCTCTCTCTCTCTCTCTCTCTCTCCTCTCTCTCTTCTCTCTCTCTCTCTCTCTCTCTCTCTCTCTCTCTCTCTCTCTCTCTCTCTCTCTCTCTCTTATTCTCCACCCTTCCTTCCATCCTACCGTCTTTCTTCCCTTCCTTCCCTCTCTCTCTCTTTGTTGGGGAGAGAGAATGTAATGGCGAAGGTAATGCTTTCAACTTCTCTGCTTGATTTCTCTTCTTTTTTTCTTCTTTTTGCTTTCGTGGTCCGTCCATATCATCATGTCATTGTTGTTTTTATTATTGCTATTATTATGATGATGATCATTATCGTCACCATCATCGTTATTACTATTATCAATATTATTTTTCGTCATCTATTTCTTCGTCATCGGCTTCGTCTACTTTTCTTCTTCTTCTCTTCTTCTTTTTCTTCTCCTCCTCCTTATTCTTCTTCCTCTTCCTCTCCACCTCTTCCTTCTTCTTCTTCTTCACTTCCTCCTTCCTAGTTGTCTCCTCCTTCTTCTTCCTCTGCTTCTCCTCTTCCTCCTCCTCCTTCTTCTTCTTTTATTCCAAGTAAATCAATCCCAGGAAGCAAGTCTAGTTCAAGGACACTTTTTCACAGTAAAATCTATTTTTTTTCTCTTTTGTGTGTAATTTATGACCAATATAAATTGTTGTTGTTTTTTCTGGATTTCTTTATCTATTCCTTCCCCTTTCCTCCTGCGTCTTCGTCTTCCATTGTCATCTCTTCATGTTTATCTTTCCATGCTATTCCTCTTCCTATTTCGTCTATTTTCTTCTTGTTCTTATCATTATCATTAGTACTACTATCATCCTTCTTCCTCTTCTCCCTTCTCCTCCTCCCCTTTCCCCTCCTCTCATTCTCCCTCCAACTATTCCTCCTCCTCCTATTCCAATTCCTCTTCCTCTTCCCTTCCCTATTCCTCCTCTTCTTCCTCCTCCTCCTCCTATTCCAATTCCTTTTCCTCTTTCTTCCCCTTCCACCTCCTCTCCTTCCAATTCCTCTTCCTCTTCCCTTCCCCTATTCCTCTTCTTCTTCCTCCTCCTCCTATTCCAATTCTTCTTCCTATTCCTTCCCTATTCCTCCTCTCTTCTTCCTCCTCTATTCCTCCTCCTCTTCTTCCTCCTATTCCAATTCCTTTCCTTTTCCCTCCCTCCTTCCTCAGCTCTGCCCCCCCCTTCTGCTCTCATGAAACCAAACCGGCTCCATAAAATGTCAATCAAAATATTTTCGTAGCTGGTTTTACGGCCTCGACTCCCACCGCCTTCCTAATCAGCAGAAAACATTGCAATCTCAACGGATTCGGTGACAAGACCAGCTGACGTAGTAGTGAGAATAGTAGCAGAATGTGCGACAGGGATAGGATAGCAGGAAGAGTAGTTGTAGTAGTAGCAGTAGTTGTAATAATCGTAGGTTGTTAGTAAGTAGCAGTTTGTAATAATCGTAGTAGTTGTAGTAGTAGCAGTTGTTGTAATAATCGTAGTGGTTGTAGTAGTAGCAGTAGTTGTATAATAATCGTATAGTAGTTGTAGTAGTAGCAGTAGTTGTTGTAATAATCGTAGTAGTTGTAGTAGTAGCAGTAGTTGTCATAATAATCGTAGTGTGTAGTAGCGTAGTGTCATAATAATCGTAGTAGTTGTAGTAGTAGCAGTAGTTGTTGTAATAATCGTAGTAGTTGTAGTAGTAGCAGTAGTGTTGAATAATCGTAGTAGTTGTAGTAGTAGCGTAGTTGTTGTAATAACGTAGTGGTTTGTAGTAGTAGCAGTTGTTGTAATAATCGTAGTAGTTGTAGTAGTAGCAGTTGTTGCAATAATCGTAGTGGTTNGAGAGGAGGAGAGAAGAGGAGAAAGACGGAGAGAGAGGAGCGAGAGAGAGAAGACTGAGAGAGAGAGGAAGAAGAGAGGAGAGAAGAGAGAGAGCAGAGAGAGCAGAGAGAGAGAAGAGAGAGAAAAGAAAGAGAGAGAGAGAGAGAGAAGGAGAGGAAGAGAGAGAGAGAGGAGAGAGAAGAGAGAAGAGACAGGAAAGAGAGGAGAGAGAGAAAGAGACGATGAGAGAGAGAGAGAGAGAGACGAGAGAGAGAGAGAGAGAGAGAGAGAGAGAGAAGCAGAGAGAGAGAGAGAGAGAGAGAGAGAGAGAGAAGAGAAAGAGAGAGAGACGAGGAGAGAGAGAGAGAGAGGAGAGAGTAGAGAGATGAGAGAGAGCAGAGAGGAGAGAGAAAAAGAGAGAGAGAGAGAGATGAGAGAGAGACGAGAGAGAAGACACTACGATGATGAGAGAGAGAGAGAGACAGACAGACAGAGAAAGTAAGTGAAGTGGGCAGGGCCAAAAAAAAGATTCAAATACTGGATAGCTGTGGGAGGAAGGGATTGGGGAGGAGGACGGGGGGAGATATTGGAGGAGCAGAGCAGAATGACGGGGAGAGGGAGAGAGGGAGATATCGGGGAGAGAAGGGAGACGCGGGGAGGGAGAGAGGAGAGATATCGGGAGAGAGGAGATATCGGGGGAGGAGGGCTGAGAAGGGGGAAGAGGGGGAGAGCAGGGGCGAGAGAGAGAGAAAGGTGCAGGACCGACAGGGCCCGCTGAGTCATGGCTCGTCAGTCGATAGCTCATGAGGCTTCATGAACGGCGGCGGCCGGCCGGCGGAGGGAACCGGCGGGCGGGGGACCATGTGCGTTAGTGTTGGGGCGCTGGCGTACGGCGGCGAGGGAGCGGGCGCAGGTGAGAGGAGGGGAGGGGAGAGGGAGGGGATGGGTAGGAGCGTGCGAGGGAGGGCAGGGCGGTGGTGGCGAAGGGAGG
>NW_020868617.1:42038-44538 GCF_003789085.1 Penaeus vannamei | reverse complement strand
AGCTGTTCGCGGCTCGGTCTCCCTGGCGCGTCCGATTCCCCTGCTTGGAGTCTTTCGCCGCGTCCGATTCCTTCCGCGTCTTTTTTTTTTTTTGATTCCTTATTCTTTTTGATTGTCTTTTCTCTTTTCTTTTTTTTGTCTTATCTCTTCTCTCCGCGTTCGATTCTCTTCTTGGTCTTTCTTTTTTTCTTTTTTTTTGCCTTGTCCGATTCCCTTCCCGAATTCCTTTGCCGCGTCCGATTCCCTTCTCGAGCTCATTGGATTCTTTGGTCGCGTCCGATTTCTCTATTTTCGGTTTTGTTTCTTTTTCCTGTTATCTCTTCTTCAGGAATCTGGCTTCTGTATCTCTCTTTTCTTCCCCCTCCCCCCCTCTCTCTCTCTCCTTCTTCACCTCTTCCTCTAATTCTCCCTCCCTCTCTCCCTTTCCTCCCCTCTCCCCCTCCTTTTCCCTCCCCCCCTCCCCCCTCTCCTTCCAGAAACACACCCCATCCCCTCAACAACTTCGATTCACAACAACAACAAACAACAACAAACCGAACAACAACAACAACAAACTTCATTCACAACAACAAACTTCGATTCACAACAACAACTTCGATTCACAACTTCTCAACCCCCGCAACTTCCTTACTCCCCCCACCCACCCCCCACCCCACCCCCACCCCCACCCCCAACCCCCACCCCCCCGCCCTGGTCATTTCGCAACCCGGAATGAAACGCGAAATACCGGGTGGGTTTGATGCCCTCTTGTGCACGCGGGGTTGGGGGGGTTGGGGGGGAGGAGGGGAGGGGGGGATGGAGGGGGGGGATGGGAGGGAGGGAGGGAGGGAGGGGTGGGAGGGAGGGGGAGGGAGGGGGGAGGGGAGGGAGGGAGGGGGAAGGGAAGGGAGGAGGGGAGGGGGGGGAGGGAGGAGGGGAGGGAGGGAGGAGAGGGGAGGTCTAGTGGGAGGGCGGGGAGAGGGAAAGATGGGAGGGATGGGATGGGATGGGAGGGAGGGAGGGGAGGAGGAGAGGAGTGTTGGTGGAAGGAAGGGGAGGGGGAGGGAAGGAGGGAGGGGAGGGGAGGTCTAGGGAGGGAGGGAAGGAGGAGGGGAGGAGGGGAGCTGTTGGTAAGGAGGGGGGTGTCAGGGGAAGGGAAGGGAGGGGAGGTTTAGTGGGAGGGCGGGGAGTGTCGGGAAGGGAGGGAAGGGGAGGTCTGTTGGTAGGACGGGAGGGAAGGGTGGCATGTTAAGGGAAGGGAAGAGGAGGGGGGAGGCCCGGTGTTAAAGGAGGAGGGGAAGAAGGAGGGAGGGGTGGTAAGGACACGGAAAGGGGAGAGGGGAGGGGGAAGAATGGGGGCGGAAGTAGAATAAAAGAGAAAGGGGATGAACACGGAGAATGAAAAGGGAAATGAGGAGGAGAGAGGAAGGAAGGAGGAGGAGGAGGAGGAGGGGAAAGAGGAGGAAGAGGAGGAAGGAGGAGAGGAGGAGGAGGAGGAGGAGGAAGAGGAGGAGGAAGAGGAAGAGGAAGAGGAGGAGGAGAAGAAGAGGAAGAGAATGAGAAGAGAGAGAGGAGAGGAGGACAGGATAGAACAGGTGGGAATGTGTGGCATGAAAAAGGGAAGAGGGAGACAGGGGAAGAAGGTGGTGGTTGGGTAGAAAAAAAGAGAAACAGAGGAGGAGAAGTGGACACGTGGAACGAAATGGAAGACACGAAAGAAGTGAGACCGTGGAATGAAAGAGGGGAATGGGGAATGAAAATAGGGGCAAGAAAGGGAGAGAGTGAAAGGAAAAGGAAGATATGGTAATGGGAGCTAGGGAAGAGTGGAATGAAAGGAGGGGGGAGGAGTAGAGAGATTGGGGGTGATAAAACAGGGAGAAGGAGGGACAGCGATAAGTGGAATGAAAGGGGGAAGGGGGGGGGGGTAGACAGATGGGGATGGTTTAGTGGAATGAAAATGGGGGAAGGGTAAGGGAGGTTAATAAAAAAGGAGAAGGGAAGGAGAGGGAGAGAGAGAGAGGAGAGAGAGAGAGAGAGAGAGAGAGAGAGAGAGAGAGAGAGAGAGAGAGAGAGAGAGAGAGAGAGAGAGAGAGAGAGAAAGAGAGAAAGAGAGAAAGAGAAAAGAAGAAAGAGAAAGAGAAGAGAAAGAAGAGAAGAGAGAGAGAAGAAGAAAGAAAAGAAAGAAAGAAAAGAGAGAGAGAGAGAGAGAGAGAGATCGGCTGGACGACCCCTGGAGGGACAAAAAATGGAGCCAAAGAGCCAGAGAATGTCACTCCCAAGTTCTTTCCGCTGGACCCGGACGGAGCACTTAAAGCACGGAAAAGCGCGATGTTGCTATTCTCATTATTCTCATTATTATTATCATCATTTTTCGTCATACTATTATCATTATTTTTATGTTTTTTTCGTCAAATTATAATATTAATTATTATCCTATTTTCTCTTCATTTAAATCATTATCATTATTATCCTAATTTTTCTTCATATCATCATCCACATCATCATAATCATTATCATATGT
>NW_020868617.1:0-2500 GCF_003789085.1 Penaeus vannamei | reverse complement strand
TTTTTTTTTGAGAGTGTTGATACGAATGCAACGGAAGAATCAACAATTTGATTTTTAAACATTAAAGTCGAGTTGCACTCTATTCCTATTGCCATATTCAGATCACACCTCATCACATATGCAAAGGACGTACGAAACTATCCATAGAGAATAGACATACTAAGCCATGGGACTACGCTTTAAGAATGGCTAGTTCCTTTCTACTTCGCTTGACCCAGAATGCTGATGCCTGCTTGCTAGCACTCGTCCTCAGCCGAGTCGAGTGACAGGCGCGACCGGGAAAGACCTAGCACCTTGCAATTGCTAAGCCAGCTCCACCAATGAACTATGCCACCCCTTTTTCATTATTTCATTGACAACTAAATATCCCCAGTTAATCAGTGCAATTTCACTTCCTGTAAATCAACTCATGAAAAACGTTTAATTTTACCGGAGAAAACGTTTCTGTTTCCGTAGTTACTGTTTCCCCACTTTTTTTTTTTTGTTTTTTTTTTCTTTTTTTGAGGGGGAAAACGGTTGCCAGAGGGTTATCATTATCAATAAATGTAAGTTGATTGAAAAAGTTCATTTCGTTGGCTTGCTATTAGTTGATTTGATGCTTGAGAAGTTCCCAGCACCTTGCAATTGCTAAGCCAGCTCCACCAATGAAAATATACCACCCCTTTTTTCATTATTTCATTGACAACTAAATATCCCAGTAATCAGTCCAATTTCATTTCCGTGTCTAAATCAACTCAGTGAAAAACGTTTATTTTACCGGGAGAAACGTGGTTTTCTGGAGTTTCCGCCGTATTTACTTTTTCCCCCACGTTTTTTTTTGTTTTTATTTTTTGAGAAAACGTTTGCCAGAGTATCATTATCAATAAATGGTAAGTTGATTGAAAGCTCAGTTCTGATTGGTGACTATTATTTGTTTTGGATGCTGATTATAGAATAATCTTAGCTCGCATAAGGATGGCATATTTTGTTTTCTTCGATTCCAGAATACGGATTTGATTTAATATGAACGAATTTGATTATCCGAAATGCACACACACACCACACACACAGACAGACACAGGACAGACAGGACACGACACACACACACACACACAGCACACACACCCACACACACACACCACACACACACCACACATATAATATATATTATTATATATAATATATATATATATGCCACGCACACAGCATAAATCTAGCGATATATATGTATTATAGTACACAACACATACCACACAGAGCACACACACCCACACACCACACACACAAACACACACACAGCACACCCAAACACACCACCAACCCAACAAACACACACACACATCACACACAACACACACACACACACCACACAACTATATATATAATATATATATATATATATTATATATATATATATATATCATATATGTCTTACATACTATATGGAATAATATATATATTGATATATACTTATGATATATATGGGAGAGAAGCGATAATCCTCATTACCTGGAACATCAATAAATAACCGTGAATTCCCCGTGAAGCTTGAGTCATACTTTTCGGAGAACAAAACATTCCGAGAAGAGCCTCGTATCCCATAATTCAATAAGGTTCAACTTGTAATGGAAAAAAATGGCCAGTTGTGTGCATTCCCCGACATGGAGAGAGTCTGTTTTTTAGTTAAGATCAGTTTCGTTTCGTCACGATTCGTCATTTTTTGTAGCAAAATGTGATGAACGAATTGCAGCAAAATGGTAGTTTTATGACAGCTCCCGTTTTCTATGAGTCTGTCTCCATGAGAGCGTTAGATTGGTTTATTTTTTAGGATATCTAAGATCTTCTTATTTTTCTCTCTCAATTTTGATTCTCTATTTCATCTCTCTGTCGTCTGTTTGTCGTCTGTCCTCATCTTTCTCTCATTCTCTTCTTTTCTCTCATTCTCCTCTCTCTCCATTCTCTCTCTCTCTCCTTCTCTTTCTCTCATTCTCTGGCGTCTCGTCTCATTTGCTCTTGTTCTCCCTCCCTCCCCATTTCTTCCTTACTTACCTGTTTGCAACAGACCTCTCTTTTCCCTACCCTCCCGTCCCCCTCTCTCCCTTTTCGTCTCAACTCCCGGCCTGCTCCTCTGCCGTGTTCTTTGGCTATGTATATTTTCACTCTTTGTGTTCGGCTGGGGTGTCTTCGATCTCGCTACGCGATCTGCAATCATGTACCCACTGGCAATCTCATTCCTCGTTATAGTCTTGAGCTTTCACGTAGAGAGGTTCTAGTATAAGTAATCACGTCTCGCGCATAATAGATGACAGATGAAAGAAACATCTGCAGGGAGGGCAAGTAGTCTTCGTCTAATCCTGACCCATTCCGCGGACGGTGCACTGCAGGATCCTCTTTGAGATGTCGGGATATAGATTATAGCCCCAGATGCTCCCGAGAAGCAGTGGGTAGATGAGGTCTAGGTTCGATATAACTTCTCTACCCTCGTATTGTGAGTGAGTGATGCAGTGTACGAGCGCGCCTG
>NW_020868616.1:443875-481375 GCF_003789085.1 Penaeus vannamei | reverse complement strand
AGAGAGAGAGAGAGAGAGAGAGATAGTAGTTGAATGTGTGATACACACACTTGCATACACACTTACAAACATGTACGTGTGTGTAAGAGTGAGAGTGAGTGAGTAAGTGTTTGTGATTAATTTTATGCATCTGTTTTGATTTCAAATAAATCCACAAAGAAACAAACATCTATATATAGTTTGCGGTTGTGGGTGTAAGTGTTTTTTTGTTTGTGTGTTTGTCTAATCAAAATACATAGAATTTGAAAGTAATAAGACAGAAAGCCAAGAATAAAAAAGTCCCCCAGCCAAGCCTGGGGTGCACTGTCTATTTGTATCACTCACTACTGCACCCCTGACAGGGTTACCAGGGAGGGAATATGTATCCACCTCCCCAGAAGCCTGGTGCTGCTCCCAGTCCTGGTCCCACTGGCCCCAACCCCCCAGCTGGATATAGTACGGGTCCGCGCAGACACCCCGACTTCGAAAAGACACCAGGTGAGAAGATAGTGGTGGTTTAGCATGGTGTAATGAGAGCTGGATTTCAGTTTTGCTGTTAATCTATCTCTCTTTCTTACTTTCGTTCTCTCACTCTCATTCTTTCTCTTTCTCTCCCTCACTCACAATCTTTCTTCTCTCTCTCTCTCTCTCTCTCTCTCTCTCTCTCTCTCTCTCTCTCTCTCTCTCTCTCTCTCTCTCTCTCTCTCTCTCTCTCTCTCTTTCAATCTTTCTCTCACTCGCACACACATACACACTTTTTGTTGTTGTTGTTGTTGTTGATAATGAATTTTTTATTGAAATAGAACTACCATTATTAAATAGACAAGCAAGAATGAAAGCCTCCTCTCCTGGCCCTATAGGTTTCTCTCTCTCTCTCTCTCTCTCTCTCTCTCTCTCTCTCTCTCTCTCTCTCTCTCTCTCTCTCTCTCTCTCTCTCTCTCTCTCTCTCTCTCTCTCATTAGTCACTCATTTATCATAATCAGATAGAACTGTACTAAGACTTTTTTCCCTCCCCTCCCTCTCTCCAATGCCACCTCTCCCGAGCAGGATGGCGTGGGAACAGCCAGTATGGAGGTTACACCGGCCAGAACCAGCAGGGTCCCCCTCAGCAGGCGTGGAGTCGCCCCAACGACTCTGCGCCGCCTGGAGCTCCAACTTCTCAATGGAGTCAGCCGCGGTTTCCTGGGCCACAAGGGCAGTTCCAGAATGCTGTTAGTGCTGTAAGTTTGGTTTCAATGCAGGTAGATTTCAGAGAAAGTAGTCTGCACATAATGGAGATGATGAATTTGAGGGTTTGATTATCAGTGATTTTCATATCTTCACAGTTTGATTACAATAGCACAACACAAGTGCATGTTCTAGCTAGTGTTAATCTTTCCCTACTGACTGCAAAGGCCTTAATCCATCATTTTTTTTAGGGACGAGGGTGGTCAGGTGGATCCTACACTCAAAATGTGGGGCCCAGACCTCAGGGCCCTCCCACCAATAAGAACTATCTAGTTCCTCCACCCTCTTCATTTAAGGTAAGTTATTTTTCTCTCCATTTTTATGTAGTGTTACTATCTCTTTTATGGAGATTATCATGTTATGAATTGGGTTATTTTGATGGTGAAAGTAAAACTTATTTGATCCCAGATTTGCCATTTCTTATTTGGCATCTAGGTGTTTCAATTTCCCAATGAACTTAGAGGAATGAATGTTCTACTTTTCCAAAGGAAACTAATTTTGACCATTTATTTCTGTTCATTCAGTGTGGGGGCAGCATGTATGGTGTTTACACTGGCAAACATCAATTCCCCCTTGATAGTGTTGAGGCGGTGCTGCCGGTGCTGGCACGAAGGAAGCGCATGACCCGCTCTGACCTTCCTACTCTTGACCCCTGGAGGCTACTCATGTCTTTGCGGTGAGCAATAAACTTTTATCTCTCATTTCTTTTGTTATTATTTTTACCGATACTACTGTTGTATGCATTTTTATATGAAATTCTCCTTGCTTTTCTCTTTATTATTATTTTTGTGATCACTCAGAATTAAAGCAATGGTTTTCAAACATTTTTTGTGTAATTACAGGTGTGGTCTGGCTGCGGAAGTGACCTGGGCCTTAGATGTCTTGAACATTCTCCTGTTTGATGACCAAACGGTAGTTTACTTTGGCTTACACCACATGCCAGGACTCCTAGAGGCCCTCATTGAACACCTCAGAAGGGGCCTTATCAACATGTTTGACATCTGCTCAGAACTGGAGCTTGGCAGTGATGAGAAGGCCACGGGAGCTAACAAAAGGGTCAAGGTGAATTGCATTTTGAGTTTTTTCTGTGCTTTGTTCTTGATATGTAATATTTCATATGATAAAACCATGTATACATATAAATATGTGCATGCACACACACACACACACACACACACACACACACACACACACACACACACACACACACACACACACACACACACACACACACACACACACACACATTGTGTATGTATGTATGTATTTATATTTATCTTATCAGTCACTCAGTTCTGCAAAGTTTGCAAGTGTTGAAAACCATGAATTGTCCACAGGCAATGCAGCATGATGACTCAGACAGACCCTGGTACTTGCGGCCGCCACCATCGCCCACCCTCGAGCTAGACCTGGGCAAGTTAGAGGATCATGACCTGCAGAACAAGGAGGAGATCTTAAAGGGGGCGGAGGATTTCACTTTAATCACCAAGACGGGCAAGACGGTTAAATTCGTGAAGCGGGATGGTGAGCTGTTCATGCGTGAAGGCAGCCGGGAGTGGGACAAGTGGGAGGGCTTCAGCTCAGGTGTAGACACCTGGTCGGTGGGTGGAGGTGAGTGCACCGCCCACATTATCTGCAGCATGCAGAGCTCGGTGCCTCCCCTGCCCTTCACTCGCCTCATGCCCTGCAAGGATGGCAGGATCGAGGAGATGTCCCTCAAGAAAGAGAAGCTGATAGAGGTCAAGGAGGAGGTGGAAATTAAGAAGGAAGTGATAGTGGAAGTGAAAAAAGAGGAAAAGAGTAAGAAGGAGAAAGTGGTGGATGTGTTGGCAGAGTTAAAGGAAAAGAAGGTGGAGAAGATGGAGGACCTTATTTCTAGAGAAAAGTGTGACAACTCCAAAGATACTGAGTCAACAGACAAACTTTTCAGTCAAAGGATAAATAGAGTTAATAATGCAAGGAAGAGCAAACTAGACGAAATATTTAAGAAGTTAAAGAAGGAACCAATGGAGGACCATAGTGACAATAAGAAAAGGGAGACAAAAGAAGTGTGTGTTTTGAAAAAGGACAATGAAGTGCATGTAGACAGTAGTGTTGTGGTGAAACAGGAACCAAGTAGTGATAAGTTAACTGAGAGAAAACAAGAGGAAGTATCTCAAAATAAGCCAGAATCTAAAGAAAAATTAGAAAGGCGTGAAAGCAGTGGCTCCAAGAGGGAAAGTGGTGGATTCAAAAGACCTCATGAGGATCTAGAGGAGGAATCGTGGAGTCCAGATGAAGCATCGTTAAGCACAACTACTGAGGGTCAGGACTGGTTAGGTCGACGTGTCATGTGCGTGGGTACTGTGATCCGGAATCTGTCCTTTATTCCAGGAAATGAAGAGGTGATGAGCAAATGCGCATCTCTGCTAGCCTTACTTGGCAAGACAATCCTGCTGCACCATGAGCACCCCAAACGCACCCCTTCCACGGCGCATTATGACCGTGACGAGGAGGCGGACCTGAGCGACTGGTGCAGCTCCCTGGCTCCGGACACACACTGGTGGTGGCCCTACCTCCACCATGTGCATGAGAACACGCTGGTCACCCTGGCCAACATGGCAGGCTCTCTCGATTTGTCTATTTACCCAGAAGAGATCTCACGGCCCTTGTTAAATGGCCTCCTACACTGGGCCACCTGTTCTGCCTCGTATGGTCAGGATCCCTTCCCAGGTGGTGGAACATCTCTTCAGTCTGCGTTGTCACCTCAGCGTCTCGCCCTGGAGGCCCTTGTTAAGCTCTGTGTGCTGGACCAGAACACAGACTTAGTTCTAGCAACACCACCTTTCACACGGTTAGACAGCCTGTGCGGCCAGCTGACCCGCTTTATGTGCCGTGGGGAGGACCAGGTCTTACGTGAGTTCTCCATCAACCTCCTCCACTATTTCTCAGCTGCAGACTCGGGTGTGGCTAGAGTCATAGCCATGCAGAATGGGTGTGTCTCTCTCCTGGTGGCTTTCATCGAGGAGGCAGAGGCTGCGGCGATGAATGTGGCTAATGTGCAGGGTGTGAGTGCCCTCAAGGAAAATCCTGAGCTGATGGGGACGAGCCTGGACATGGTGCGGCGGGCTGCTAACACACTGGTGCACCTCTCGCGAGTGCCAGCCAATGCTCGGGTTTTAGCTAATTGTGAAAACAGACTATTGACATTGGTCATGAGCCAGATACTTGATACCTATGTTGCATCTCAGTTGTCACAGGTGTTATTTAATGTAGCCCAAGTGCAAAATGAATTTCCCCAATTATCACCTTGCCCTTCACCACCATCATCACCCCCACCAACTACAGCACAAGCCTCAGAGTTAACCAAAACTCCAGATGCACCAATGGATGTGGACTCACCACCATTAGATGCACCCAGCCAACCCACTTCTATATCCACAGCCGTAAAACTGGTCAATCATGACATTTTGACTGAGTATGATAAGACCAATGCTGCTTCCCCCAGTCCTGCTTCTGCTCCTTCTCCTAACCCTATTTCAGCCCCTAATGCCACACCTGTGCCCACCCCAGCCCCTGCCCCTGTCCCAGCTGCTACTCCATCTCCAGTTCCTGTCTCTGCCTCTACCCCATCAACTCCAGCCTCTGGCTCAGTTGCAACACCTGCTACAGCCTCTGCTCCTGCCCCTGCCCTTGCCCCTACCACAGCCCCACTGCCCCTGCCCCTGCCCCTGCTACTCCTGCACCTGCCTCTGCCCCAGCCCCAGCCCCTGTTCCTGCGGTGACCCCTGCAATTGCTCCTAGCCCCACTCCAACCCCAGCTGTTTCCCTCGCTCCTGCCCCCACCCACACCCCAGCCTCAGCTCCATTCTCACCTCTTCCGTCAGCGCCTGCTGCGACTCCTGCACCAGTACCTACAGCTGTACCAAGTCTAGGTAAAGTCCCAACTCCTAATTTAACCCCTCCCCCTATCTCTGCAAACAGCCCTGTATTTAACCCACAAAAAATGCCCATGAAGCCCAGCAATCCCCCCACCCAAACCACAAACTCCGAGTCATCTACAAAGTGCGAGTCCCTGGCAGCGGCGACAGCCCCGGTCCCCATGGAAGCGTCAGCAGCAAGTCCCTCATCTTAGTAGCGGGTGGGTGAACCCAGTGAGCGTGTAGGCCTCTCTCAGCCATGTGTGGTACAAACTGTGTGGTGGGGGTGACACTATGCCCCCTAGGGTCCCCCCCGGTCCCAGGGCCCCCCCTAGTGTCTCAGCAGGGCCCTTGCAAGGACCACCTCAGTGATATTGAGTCCTACCAGGCATTAGGGCTCTCAGTGTTGTGTACAGTAACTAAAATAAGATGTGTGTCCTGCTGTAAGCAGTGTCTGTGAATTATTCTAAAGTGCGAGTGTAGCCAGCAACAAGTCTGTGAAAGTCTGTGTATTTGTACTTTTCAATGTACAGAAGTCTGTACTCATCTCAGCTGTATTTCTTGGATTTAAAGAAAGTTGTAGAAAGAAAGTATTCAGAGAAACAGTGTTTCTTTAACCTTGTTCTTGAATATGCATTTTTGTTCTATCAGTTCTGGTATGACACTTGTAAATCCAGATTTAAGATTCCTTTCATTTGTTTATAAGATGGAGTTGATGCCAAACATTTTTGTCTAAAATTGTAAGGTTTTGGTTGGCAGTTCTAGATTTGCCATTGGCTTTTTGATTTTACTTAACAAAAAAATGTTGATCTGAAAGGAGTACAGTATTATTCACATGAACATGACTTTCACTCTGTTTTATTCTATTTAAAGAAGGAACTTAGAAGGCTGTATAAAAAAAAACAGTGTATGTCATTGTATATAGTCAAATAGTTTGAAAAAGAGATACTTCAGGAGAGGTCATTCCTTGTTTATATAAATTTTCCAGTCTTGGAAAATTATAAAAAAGAAAATACTGATCTAATATCTGGGATTCAAGATGACTGAATCCCTCACCACCACCAAAATCAGAAAATCAAATCAATTTATGTTGTTTTGAAGTACTGGTGAGAGGAACAAAAAAGTTACTGAAGTTTTTAGACAATATTTTCCTCAAGTTTAAACAAATTGTAATTGTTTTTTTATTTAATAAAGATGAAAACGAAACTTACCTAGCTCTTTATTGGCAAATGAATTTTATGTGAATACCATTATGTAAACAGATTTAAATTCGACTTCTATATCTTCGTTTCTACTTATGAATTGATTCTGCGTTTTCTCTGCAGGGCAAACCAGGAACTTGCTTCCCGAGATTACTTTGTATCTTTACAGATACAGGTTTGAATACAAGAGAAATGCTGATTGTGTGATTAGAGAAGATACTATGACTAGCAAATGTGCTAAAATTAGAGGTTTGAGAAGGATTTTTCTTCATTAAATTTGTGATTGGGGTATGAGCAGACGGGAGTCCCCCTCACTTCTCCTCTTCTCTTCTCTCTGATTCTACCCTCTCTCCCACTCAGCATCCTTCCCTTTCCATCTTCTAATTGTAAAGTAAGAGGAAAATGTAGTTGAGTAACGTAGACTGCGAATAAGCCTGGGCACCCAGTCTCGTGGAGAAAAGATGAGAGCGAAAGTGAATTCTCCATAACGTAAGTGATGTAATTGACGAGTTTCGGTTATTTTCATAAGCCTTGCGTCCCCTAAATCCCGTTGTCATGGCAGGGGGTCTAGGAAACGGAGACTGGGAACCAGTGCTAAGGATCTCCCCAACCTCAGCCCTCGCCTCGACTAATTCTGCATGGTTTTTCCCCTTTCCGTTTCCTTCTCTAATCCCTGTTACTATCGTTTTCCCAAAGCGTGTGTGAATCATGATGAATGAATGAAAGGCTGACTTTGTGCCAGTCATTGAACGGCCTGAGGGAGCCATTGGCCATTCCCGTTTAATCGCCTATGTCTTACCCCCCACCCCCATCCCAGAATCTAAGGTCCAATGTAGGGAAAAGGGTCTGAAGTCCTTGCCACCACTAATTTCGCATGGTCGTTTTTTCTCCTTTTCTTTTACTCTTCATCCCCTTCTGTCCACATCCTAAAGTGTGACAGGCGTGCTGAGAGGATTAAACGCTGGCTTTGTGTCTTGAATAGCCTTCGTACTTCGTCTGCTATTCCCTCTACCATTTTCACAGCCATACTAACCTACAGCGCTTTCTACAGAATTTATTTTATCCTTATTGTTCATTTTTCCCTCCGCCATAATACGTTGTCATAATGCTGCATGACTTTTCCTTACCTGGATTCTTCGCCCCAAGCCTCGCCCTATTGCTGCATTTCATATACGCCGCTAATGACCTTGTTTGCTAACGTGGTAGAATTTTTTTTCAATAAATAAATACATATCCCTTATCCTCCCCGGGGACCCTAAGGAGTGAACTACTGCTTTCCCCATCATACTCCAGGCTTACCGTGACCATTAATGAAGATTTTGTCCCCCTATTAGGGGCAACGAGGCTTGCCCCTCTATCAAATAGCCCCACTGACTTTTATTCTCTTGTTAGCCTGACCTCAGGCTTTCCTTTGACCACGACTCTGAACTCTGCTACTTCTACTCCCTCCTCAACGCCGACCATCACCTCCGTCCAGTCCAGATGATGCATCCAGGTCATTTACTCAACCTCCAGAAAACATTCTTCCTCCTCCAAACATCTTAATTTCCTCCACCCCCACAGCTTTCTTCATCTACTACCACCACCTCCGTTATTACAACTGTAGCCATCTCTCCGCAGTACTACCTCTCTCAACACTAATCTCACCTGCACACACCCCAGTCCTTCTACTAATCGGGGCGATTTTTCGTGATCCCCTCCACGGCCCCTTACTCTGACAACTCTCTCCTCTTCCAGCAATGTCTCCAAAAGTTTCCTTCCAGCCTTGTCACAATTGTATCCGAATCCCAAGTTAAAGCATTATCAACCCTGACTGACCACTTGCAAACCAATTCCTGCCTAGCCTCATCCCTCCCTCAATACTTGTACCAGAACTGTCTCATCTCCCACGACAAACTGCTCTGTCTACGGCAAGGATTGGTCAGATTGTGGGGAAGACTAACTGGCTTGCCTCGTGGACTGTGATGCAGTATCAGTACAATGTTACACCATTCCCTAAAGAGGCCGTCGTAAGACTCACCAATTTTGCCAAAATTACTTTCCGTAAACCTCCCCTTTATTGTTTATATTGGCGGAGTATCCTTCCCTGTCCACCATATCTACCTCCCCCGGTCGGGCTATGGCGTTCCATAGCCCGATGTCCTCTGCCGAAACAGTTCATAACCAGTAGAACTGCTCTGCACAATCACGCATGTAGGCCAGTTGTGGCAGCTCCCATAATGTATTTCAAAGGGGCTATTCTACCTACAAGTTTGAGTCTGAAGTGGCAACTCTCGGACTTGGCCTCACTATACGTGATGCCGGTCAGGAGGCGCGTCGACGAGATTTTTCTCTTGCTCCCAATTCCAGTAGTGTCGTTTGTTTTGTCCATTTGACCGCCCATGTTCCAAATTGACACCGAAACCCCTCATCCATCCCCCAACTTCACTATTCCCGCATTCCTGATACTTCACCTTCACCCTCTCATCCCTTATTTCGCCCCTAGCTCCTTCCCCTCCAACTTCGACACCCACTGTCGCTGTCACATACTTCGACATGTGCAGGCAATCGTTTTCGTGCCTTGACTTCTCTGTTTTATTCTCGATTTAGACTTCCACTGGTGTTCTAGACCAGTTTCCCTACAGTGACCACTTTCCAGTCCTCCTTTCTCCTACTTCATACATTCCACTTCCTAATCCCCCTCAGAGGTGCTTTGATAAAGCTGATTGTCATACTTTTACTTAACCTCTCAACTATTCCTCTTCCCCTTCTCGTCCATTTTCAGATGTGCTTCAGTGTTGTTGTCCCAAGAGCTGCCTATACAGCTATTCCCTGAACCTTCATGTGTGTCCCATGGTGCGACCCAGATTGCACCAAAGCGCTCCGTTTAAAACGCGCAGCCTGGAACAATTACCGCTACAAACGAGCCACCCCTAGTCAGTTATCAGCACTTATCTCCATAAAAAAAACATCCGCCTGTCTTCGCCGCACAATCTTGAATAGCTGAACAATAGCTGGCGAAATTATCTCTCCTCGATTATATCTATATCTGTTTCAGCTGTCTGACGTCGGATCCAGGCAAACATCTACCTTGTCCTCCATATTCGCGATACTCTCATCTCTGATCCACTCCTATCCGCTAATTTTTCAGCCAGGTTAGGTTCCATTAAAACTACCCGAGAACGCACTTCCATCACATTCTCCCTGTCCTTTGATGAATCCTATAATGCTCCTTTTTCTCCCTCAGTATTTCACGCTGCCTCATGCTGCGGCCACACCGAGCGCGACGCGCGGGAAACTTTGTCCTGTGCTAACCAAAGGGACGCGGCCACACCGCCCTCGCGCGAGAGGGAAGCCGCGATTCCGCGCGCCTTCGCCAGAGGCTGGGCGGGAAGAATGGCGGTTAACTTTACTCGCGCGAAGGACGCGCCGGGATGGGTGTCGAGTCTTATTACCGAGGTTCTTCAGACAACAAACATTAGGAATGAAGATAAAATGCAAGGGGATAGATGAACTGTTACTAAGCAGTGGAAGAGGATTAGGGATAAAATGTCAGTTCCAATTTTGTTTATTTTGATAGACAGCGGTATTAATTGCGATGGCATATCACCTATGTAAAATTGCTTCTTTACTAGTTAATATCTTTAGTATTTATGGATGTGGTTACCTCGTGATTGATTACATCATAAATATTTGTCTATAATAAAAAAAAAGTTATGAGAGCATCGTAAATTTCTCAATAATTGATTATATCTTATCATGAATAATTATTCTTACAGTCATGAACGATCATATTCATATTTATATAGGGTAGTATATTCATATATATATCGTAAATGAAAATAATTATATGTTTCTTGGATGATTATATTTACGTTCTTCATGGATAATCATGTATTTTTGAGGGCATGCGCTTCCAAAGGTGTTCTCGGGACAATTGCATTTAATAAATATTTTATTTAAGCTTTCACCCATAGATTTAAACAGCGATTTCTTCACTTTGCTGTACTGCAATCATGGTGCAGAGTGCATTACCGTGAATGCATCGGTGCTCAAGTTATAGATGAGGTCTAAATTAACAAAACATTTAATAAACGCATTGTCGGACAGTTGCTCTGAGACCGTCTTTGGAAGGCAGTTGTACTTGTATTTATCACAGATGGTTATATTTATCATAATGATGTCGATGATTATGACGATAATCATAGGAGTGTATTGTGACTTGTCAAACCGAACCGAACTTGGCTGAATCTTTCCTGGTCACCCTGGCAACTCCGACGCCCTGATGTTCTTCATTCCCTTATACTCCGACTCCTTCCATCTTCCTCTCTATCCCGTACTTCTACTTTTTCTCACCTATCCTCCTAGCCACTCCGACATCCTTTCAGAATCCCATACTTTCTGCTCTGACAATCTGTTCTTCCTCAGACGAATGCATATC
The DNA here is from genome assembly GCF_003789085.1 of Penaeus vannamei. Lineage (NCBI taxonomy): Eukaryota > Metazoa > Arthropoda > Malacostraca > Decapoda > Penaeidae > Penaeus > Penaeus vannamei. The sequence continues at coordinate 470,648 of NW_020868616.1, read as the reverse complement.
CTTAACTCAACCCCCTCTTTGCCCTTACCGATAGTATACCTCCCTGTAGTACTACATAGCCTTTGGTGTCTAGCACATTTATTTTGCATTTTAACCATTAACCACTAATGCACCTTTCTGCAGCTTATACTTTTGATGTCTAGCACACTTATTTTGCTTTGTGCCCATTAACCATTAACCTTGCGTCCTCTAGCGCGTCAGTAACTTCTGTAGCGATACTATTTATTTTATTTATTACTTTTTTTGTGTGTGTGTGTGGGGAGGGGGGCTATAATCCATACTGCGAATACTGTAGCGTCTTCATCTTTTACGGACAGTACGGTGTGGGAACGTGGTGTCTCCCAAGGTCTGGAGAAGAACCCGTAATGCAGAGGCATGTTCATAAAGTGATAACGGTGGCAAGTTCGAGTATGCTAGGGTTCTTAATGCAATACAGCTTTTTGGATGCAAATGACGTCATCCATGATCAAGGCTGCAGTAAGAATGATGGTGCAAGCAAAATATGTGAACAGTAGAAATTGATGAGAAGAAAGATAAAGCTGTGTAAATCCACCCCGCTCTCTCTCTCTCTCTCTCTCTCTCTCTCTCTCTCTCTCTCTCTCTCTCTCTCTCTCTCTCTCTCTCTCCTCCCTCTCTCCCTCTCTCTCCCTCTCTCTCCCCTCTCTCTCTCTCTCTGGTCTCTGTCTCTGTCTCTCTCTGTCTCTGTCTCTGTCTTCTTCTCTGTCTCTCTGTCTCTGTCTCTGTCTCTGTCTCTGTCTCTGTCTCTGTCTCTGTCTCTGTCTCTGTCTCTGTCTCTGTCTCTGTTCTCTGTCTCTGTCTCTCTCTCTCTGTCTCTGTCTCTGTCTCTGTCTCTTCTCTGTCTCTGTCTCTCTCTGTCTCTCTCTCTCTCTCTCTCTCTCTCTCTCTCTCTCTCTCCTTCTCTCTCTCTTCCCTCTCTCTCCTCCCCCCCTCTCTCTTTTTCAAGGACCGTCAGTTTTCTCACCCGCGGGGCTCACATCGGACAGTCAAGATGGTCGGTCGCCAGTTGAGACTCCGAATGTGACGTCATGTCCCGTACAGTACACTATGTATAAGAAGGATGAAGAAATTACTCTCGAAAGAAAGAAAAGAGAGATCTGAGATAGTAGTAGTACGTAAGATGAAATATTAATGAGAGATAAAGGTGCAGAGCATTACTCCTTGCGCGTCCAAAGTTTGTGTTGGGAATGTTCTAATGCAACATTTCTGTCGCCGTTTGGTTGTAGGTGCCGTACTTACTAAACGTCGGTGCGTAGTTTTTCTCAACGGCCCGGGGTTGATGAGGCAGTTCACCTAGAGAATGAGAGATACTCCTGTCCTCTCTCTCTCTCTCTCTCTCTCTCTCTCTCTCTCTCTCTCTCTCTCTCTCTCTCTCTCTCTCTCTCTCTCTCTCTCTCTCTCTCTCTCTCTCCCCTCTCCTCTCTCTCCCTCTCTCTCTCTCTCTCCTCTCCCTCCCTCTCCCTCCCTCTCTCTCTCTCTCTCTCTCTCTCTCTCTCTCTCTCTCTCTCTCTCTCTCTCTCTCTCTCTCTCTCTCTCTCTCTCTCTCTCTCTCTCTCTCTCTCTCTCTCTCTCTCCTCTCTCTCTCTCTCTAGCATGTCTTTACCTTAAGTATGTTGGTTCAGGGTGGTTTTCTCTTACTCTTGCCAGACTTCTTACCCAGTATATATGTTCTGCGGTGTTATTGTGAACATTAATGTTTTGCTCATAGTTGGTGCCTCCTACATACTCTATGCGGTCTCATGTTCTGTGTATGCGGATGTTAATCGGCTACAAATGGTGTCTCATGTAGTTCTTTAATTGGGTGTCGTCGTTTTGGCCGACCTGTCCTTCTCGCCGCCAGGATTGCTTCGTTTCGTACAGCCTGGAGCTTGTACCGTGATGAACGTGGTATGATGTTCAAGGCGACGGGACGGAACTTCAAGTAGGGCGTAGACAATGCTTTGTGAAAAAGGAGCTTTACATTTCCAGGCCAGCCTAAAAATCTTAAAGTTTTGTTTAAGTGTTTCCAACAACTTGTGATCTTCCTTTTATATGTGCTGAAGAGTCGGTTTGGCATCTTTAGTCCCAGTAGTTTGCCTTCCTTGGCATATCCAGTGTTTATGGGCTCGAGATTGAGGTTGCCAGGTCTAGTTCTTGTGGCTGGGACAACCAGGTTGTAAACATTCAATTTTTTATCATACCGGTGTCTTTATTTTACACGCTGCATAGGTTTTGTAACTCCTTTGATGCATGTTAAACTTACCTGCAACTGACAAACACAAAAATATCCTTTGATAGCACCTATAAAGGGACATAAAATTACCCACCAATATCTTGTGGTTACCTGCAACTGTCAATGTTTACATACAATTTCTATTGCGACGTCATCTCGTCCTGCTCGCCCACCTTCGCAGGAGGGCGAGTTGGACGAGCTAGACTACTTGTCCGGGACGAGATAGTGGAGGTTCCGAAAGGTCAAAACATCTCGTTCAACTGGTCTGGACGAGATAGACGAGCAGCTCCGAACGCAGCATAACTAATTCAGTGTAGCAACAATCCCGAGACCCTGACTGCGAGGTGACGGTTTTGAGATGATTTGAATGACTCTTTATGCATTATTTATTTAATGTCTCTAGATGAAAAGGGAGTGGGTGATGTATATATTATATAAAGTATGGGTGAGAGTACACTCCCATGTGGAACTGCGCTTTGTAGCTGAAATTCCTCTCGTAGTATATGGGCCACTTCCAGTTAAGCTTTTCTCTTCCAGAAAGCTGTATAGAGTCTTTGTTAGTGTTCTAGGTAGGTTTAATTGAAGTTGACGGCGTCTGATGGCAGTTTGCTAAACTTTGTCAAATGCTTTGGAAACATGAACGTGAATATCAATTTTCTTCTTTGCCAAAGCTAGGACTATTTCCTCAATTGCAACTGCATTTGCAGTAGTTTCACCCCGTGATTGTCTACTAATCTGCTTTAACAATTCTTCATTTTCGAGATGTGCCTATAAGAGGATTATTATGCGCTCTGAGATTTTTCTAGGTATTTTCAGGGAGGAGATTGGCCTGGAATTGTCTGGTCTGTTAAGCGGTTAGTGTGATAGCGATTTCGAATGTCTGGAAAATATCCACTGCCTGGGGATGCATTCGGAATGGCGGGCGGGAATTTTTTGCATGGTTTGTGCTTTTTTTTTCTCTTCTTTTTTTTTATCTAAATCTGGCTGATTCAAGTGGATTTATTCTTCATCTGTCTGCTGACATTGGTGATCTTTGTCGGGATTTGGGTGGTCAGTAAGTCTCCTTCTGTGAAGCATCTTAGGAACACCAGGTCTAGTTTTAGCTAATCATGAGGGGCTAATTTTTCTAGTACCCTCTCTTGTGTCATGGTAGTTTTGTTTCCTCTAGATTCAGATGTATAGGCGCTGTGCAGGATGTTTCCCATTAAGTTTTACCTGATGCCCGAATTCCTTCATACCCTTAATTTTAGAGGAAAGGTAGGTGCCAAGTTCTGCCCATTTGTTGTTTTGCTCTGTTGATTTCTGCAATCCGGTGTCCAATTATCATGTACTGTCGTCCCAGCTCCCGAACCAGCCTCTCAAGTTAGCTGTCCCTTATTCCTTAGTACAAGGTCTGCAGACGTTTTAGCAAGTTGTTTGAGTGTGGTGAAATTATGTGTGGTGTTTTGGGGATACACGCATGCTTGGCTTCTAGGATGTGTTGAAACCACTTGTCAAATTCTTTGTCTATAGCCTGTGTTGGCTTCCCATCCATTTCTGTGAGGGATGCTTCTTCCATCAGTACTTTGAATCTCTCCCAGTTGGCATTTTTGTACTGAGGTTTGGGTAGATCCAAAATGACTGGAATATGGCCTCTGGTTGTAAGGCTGCCAGGTGTAGTGTGAGTGTTCTGGTATAAATACTTGTTACGTAGGATAATAGTTTTGGTATATGAGAGTCGATGAGTTGGAGCCAAAATGGTTTGAGTATGTCATCATCCTGGTTAAGTTTCCAGCATTATGGTTGCCTGTATGTCCATGGTTCTACGTTTTATGTCACCCAAAAGGTCAACTGGTTTGCTTGATCTTAAGGGCCACAGACCCTCTGGTTGTTTCTACCTCGACTACCAGAAATTCTTGGTCAAAATCATAGTAACACAATGCTGGAGCCCATGTTTTACATCAAGAGCCACTCTCCGCCAGCTCTTTCTCCTGACCTGTTATGCTGGTATACCTGGTATGGGGGAAAAATTCTGTGTCGTTCATACCATGACTGTTTGAGATGATAACGATGTCTAGGTTATAAGAGGCAACAGTATTCACAGTTCGTCTTCTTATTTATCGATGTAGGACGTTGCGTTGCAAAATCCTTAGCTGTTTTAGATGGATTGTGGTGCCTCGTAGCTTGTCTCCCTGTTATCATCTTTGTATGGATTTCAGTTGACACTGTTTCCAGGTGTCTTTTTACTTTCTCTTCATGGTTTATGAAATTTCCATTAGTAAATAAGAACACATGTTGGGCCTTAATTTCTATTCTAAACTTTTTTTTTTCGTAATTAGCATATTTTTAGGGTCAAGTGCATCAATTTGTAGTTCCATGTCCTTTGGGCCAGTACAAAGTTTTTGACTTCTGTACTGGGATTTGATTGGAAGGATTGGCAGCAGTTATGTTGATCTCAGCTTTTTCATTTGGGTGATTGTTTCTGTCTCCACTGGGGAAGTGACTTTCCATGACCTGAGTGTGAGGGTGGTCACTTATGCCAGTTATTAGTGATTGCCTTTCTTTGGGGCCATCGGATGGGGCGTTTTCAGTTGGCTATGCGGCATATTTTATTTATTTATTTTTTCCTGAGGAGGGATGACCTAGAAAAGTGGACTTAACTCCACATCATTAGGGACGTCAACTTCAAGTGGGTTTGCTGCTTTCATACCTTTTTTGATCTCTTCTACATATGTACCTGGCCTTCTTATGTTGGGGATGTGGGCGATGATCAGAATGGCTAGAGCCTTGAAGGAAAGATCATTCGGTAGAGTCATCATTGTGATTATTACCTCCTTTAGCACTGCGTCGTCTGCTCTTCTGGCAACTGTGCTGTATGGGAATTAAGTTGTTTTCCTTGACTGATTTTCCTACACTATCTTAATGATTTTTCCTGGCCTTATACTTTCCAGAGATGGTTCTGCGGTTCGCACCACAGTTTACCCATTTTGGGTTGGACTTGTTGCGACAGTCCCTGAAAATGTGGCCTTCCTGTGCACATTGACTGCAGATTTTGCTGTCTTCGTTCAGACATGTTTTCTTTATATGATCATATGAGTAAAACATTATGCATTGGGAAACACTGATGTACCATTCATAGTCAGTATTTCTAAGAGGGACTGAAAGCCGAAATTAACAATCTTTTTTCTATTACCTTGTTTGCCATTGTCTTAAGTCTGAATCTGACTTTGATAATGTGCGACTTTTGCGTATTGAATTTCCGCCTCAATGGTACTTGCGAATTCTTTGATCAATGTCTTTCAGAACTAATGACATCTCTTTTTTGGCGATAATATTGGGGAGAATCCGGATGCACTAAGTGTTTAGTGTTTTATCTTCAAAAGACGGTTGTGCAAGTCCATGAGGCAAAATAACCGTTTTTGGTGGAAGTTAGCTTTACAATTTTGCTCTTCCTGTTGGCAGAGTGTTCTGAGTAGTTCCATTCTCTCTTCAGAGGATGAGCCAGTGTTTACTGATTTTGGCATGGTTGTGAGTAGGCAGTGTAAAATATGAGAACAAAATCTACCTAGTCTTTGAGAGGGTATTCTAGGATTACATCACCCCCTCCCCTGCACTCTTGACGTGTGACTAGGAAAACGAAGGGTGGGTCACTTGAACAACTTAAGGATGCCCAAAGTGGGAGCCTAGCCCTATTCCTGCTCTGGATTGGGCAGAGAAACTGCCAGGATGTCCCTAGATCCTTGCCTCCCCCTCAATGGGATTCTTTGTCACCTTATATAGACATTGCCTGGACATAGCAAGCTACAATGTTGTCCCATCGAGGACGACAGAAGTGCATGTGTCGAGCAGTCTGAGTGATTCAGACTCCTTTAGGGTAATGCTCTCTAACTAGCAGTACCAGCCAATTATACCCTTCCTACGAAGGGCTGACCTAGGTCACACCCCTTTTGCCCATGATCAGCTCGAACACTGCCTTCTCCTAAGGGCCACCACTGCAGGGCCTCTGGGTTTGCCTCTGTACATGCCGGAAACCTGCGCCCCTGTCGACCCGCTACCTTCATCAGCAATCGTGGAAGCAGACAAGAAACCCTCTCTCTCTTTCTCTCTCCCTGTCTGTTTCTCTCTCTCTCCTCTCTTATATATAGTATTGCCATATGTGTCGCTTTGAGTTACATCGGTGGTAGACATAAATGAATTCCATAGTCGTGCTTCTCTGGCAGAGAAGGTACCCTGATGCTGGCTAGACCGGGACCTCGAAACTTCACCAGGAGTCGATGAGACTGTACCATCCTGCACCTGAGCTGTCTGGAGCACCATTAGAGCCCCGACGTCGCTACAATGTTCCAGTGATATGACAAAGATTGCTGACTTCCTGGATAAGCTTGAGAGCCCGTTTTTTCTATTTTGTCCAAATGTTAAAGCTAGTGGGCGCAATAGGAGACCAGGTCAGCGAAACATATTTTAGATGTGTTCTTATCTAGGACTTTCAACTCAAACTCAATCTCTTTCTTTCTCTCAACCAATGACAGTAGCAGTGTCGATATGAAAATAAAATTACATGAAATAGAATCTTGTCCTTGAAATTAAGTGAAACTAAAAAGAAATCTAAACATAATTCACGACGTATCAAATATGGTGCTTAATTTCAACTCGCACTCCTGATTCTTTTGTTAATGTTGCCAACTATTATCCCAGTCTCCGTCTCTTAGCATATTTAATCATTAACTCACTCCCCTCTTTACCCTTATCTTTGCTACACCTTTCCGTAGTTCTATACGACCTTTAATATACAGCACATTTATTTTGCTTTGCAACCATTAACCATTAGCGGCTATGATGTCAACCGTTATGATAAAGACCAAGGAGGGAGAACCTGTGCCTAGAAGATAAAAGGTTTCCAGAAAATCACACAAGGTAAAGGGGTGTATCATGTTAATATGGGGGTGAATTATGAATTATTTACGATTGTAATGCCATATATTACCTAGGTCGTTCACTCTTGAGGCACTCGCTTATGAGATCGATCGCTGCTGGGAGGGGTGGTCAGGGAAGTGAGGCTGGCGGCGTGTTTGAGGAGTCTTTGTGGTGAGTTAAGGAGATCTATAGAGGGATTGGAGGTGTACTTATGAGGTCTAGATGGCTGCAGCACATTGCAGTAAGTTGAATAATTCGTGGGAAGAGGTCTCCTTCCAGGGCCCTCTCCCCCTCTCCCTGGCCTTCCCCTTCATCCTCCGAATCCAAACGGTGCGTCTTGATAAAATTCCTGACACAACAGAGGTAGATCATGGTGTTCCTCAAGGATCAATATTAGGACCGATTTATTTTTAATATAGGTAAATTGGTTCAATATGAAGACGATGATCAGTTTTTATTAGCGGATCAAATTTGGTTAAAAAGGCTGAGCGTACATAATATAAATCAAAGAACAATTTTCTTAATCACGGTTTGCTTCTAAATGTAAAGAAGACTCGGCGTATGTGTTTAGGCATTACTCGGACAAATCTAGGCCTTTAGACGGACTACCATATGCTGTTCAATGTCCATATGGATGAGATGCGGGGAAAATAAGTGGAATCCTAATGCATATAAATCAGACTCGAGTTGTTCAGGCACTGACTTTGAGCTCAGTTGGTTACTGTTTAGCAATGTTGGGAACAACTAATGCTGTTGAGTTAGAAAGGGCACAGGAACTATATTTTTGCAGCCAGAGTGGCAATGGAAGGGACCAGAAATAGGTTGATATCAGCCTGATTATTAAAAAGCTACAGTCGTTAAAGATTATATATAAAAAAAAAAAAAAAAAATACGGTATGTGATATTAGTCTAGAACTGTGAACCTGAATTTCCCGGATTGGCTTTTGAGTTTCCCGACTGCGGAAAAACAGGACCGACCAATAAACGGAGCTCAAGATCCATAAGAGTGAAAGGACCAGCTCTGTGGAATTCGTTGCTTATGCACGTTAGAAAAGCAGGTACCCTTAAAATGTTCAAAAACGGGCTATGGAAATTCTCGTTAAGGGGGGCCACCCCTGAAAACTCCTTGGGCTCATATCTCGCTTATCTATCATGCAATTACTTTGAAATTTAATATGGTTTGTTACGGAATGCTATTCCGTAATTTTTTTATTTTTTTTTTGGGTGAATGTAGCAATTCTGAGAAAGGTTTTTTTTCACAAAATTCATTTTTCACTTGATTGCTTTGAAAAAAAAAAAATCATAGAATCTTTGATTATATATCTCCATTTTGTAGGGATTTTTGTATTGGCTTCGAAGGAAAAAATAATCGAAGTTTCCTTTTTTTTAGGGCTCCTGAATTCCGTTTTCTTTGACAAATTCAAAAATCAAATTCCTACAGAAAATTTCATTTTTGTTGAAGGTTAAAATGATACTCAACTTTCTCGAAGGAGATCTTCACCACGCTCTGCGGGGAAGGGATGCCAATTGTCGAAATTTATATGAAGAAAAAATATTTTAATGATAATTCTACATAATTACAAGCGTTGACTGATACTTCATTTTTTTAGCGCGCTCATTACGCTATGACGCAACACCACGGGTCATTTAAAAGTGGCGTCTGGGGGAAGGAATTTATTTTTTGGAAAAAAAAACTTCACCAAGTGATAATTTAGGGTATCAAAGAAAACAGGATGATCAAAGAAAACGGAAAAGCTAAATTTTAAAAATATTCCTGAGAAATTCACCGGGGTGGCCCCCCTAAACAACCTTTACTAACATGTCAAAAGGAAAAAGCCACTCTTTCTAGTATCTTTTTTTAAGGCCAACACAATTTTATGATTATAAAAAAGAAAGCTTCTATAATATTAAATGTCTATTTTGTGTAAGAGGATGTTTTGATACGCTTGATTAGCTGATTTGCAAGGGTCAAAATATGATTAACTATGTTCCCCCCCAATCCCTTGCCCGTTGTTGTCGTGGGGGGGGGGCTTAGGAGACGAAGACTGAGACCCAATACAGGGATCTCCCCTGCCTAGGGCCTCAGCCCTCGACTCAACTAATTTTGCATGGTCTTTTCCCTCTCCAGCTTTTGTTTCCGTCTCTTCTCCATCCCCTTCTACTATCTACTTCCTAAGGTGTGAGAGCCGTGCTGAGAGGATGAAAGGCTGACCTAGTGCCAGTCCTGAACAGCCTGCGGGAACTATGGGCATGGTACTCCCGACTAATCTAGCCCTTACCTTCAGTAGCAATAGGAGGTGGACCGTTTAGGCCTTTTTACATAATCCAGGTTCCCCATGACCAGTAATGAAAATGTAATCCCTTTATTAGAGGCTATGAGGCTAACCCCTTTATCAAATAGCCCCCAACCCAGGCTCTCCTTAGACCACGGCTCGAACACTGAAACTACTACCCACTCCTCAATGCCTACTAGTGCATTACCCACCCAAGCAGAGAATCAATCTCCAGAAGACATTCCTACCCACCCAACTTCCTCATATTCAACTCTACCCCTGCAACCTTCATCAAACAACCAATCCTCCCTTATTACTACCTTGCAACCTTATTCTCCATCATTCCGTAATACTCCCTCTTCCACACGCCCCCGACCATCCACCACCACCAACCCTACAGATATCTTAAATACTCTGTTTAGCCCAGCTAAATGGGACCAGACGCGATCGCTCCCGTCTGGTAACAGTCAGATCAGAAACTGAATCTATAGCACTATCAAATTTAACTGATCATTCTGGCAACTCCATTCCTGCAGAACCTCATCCAACCCTTAATACCTGTACCGGAACTGTCTCTCTCTCCCCAGCAAACTACCCAGTCGATACCAAAGATTGGTCAGACTGTGGAGAAGACTTATTAGGATGCCTCAAAGACCAAGATGGGAAATCAGTACATTGCTACACCATTCCTCCTAAAGATCAACGAAAGAATCCGACCAATATTGCCAAAATTACCTTCCTTACACATGACCTTCCCTTACGTATCTACATTGGTGGACAATCCCTCCCTGTTCGACCATACCAACCCCCTCCCCGTCAATGTCAAAACTGTTGGCGCTTTGGACATCCTGCCAAACATTGCCGTTCCACAGACCGATGCCCCATATGTGCCCAACCTGGTCATAATCGATCAAACTGCTCAGCACAAACACGAACATGTGCTAACTGCGGCGGCCCCCATAATGTATTTTATAGAGGCTGTCCCACTTACAAGTTTGAATCTGAGGTAGCAACTCTCAGATACAAAAATGGTCTCACTTTACGTGAAGCCAGACAGTAAGCACGTCGACAAGGTTTCTCTCATACTCCATATTCTAATAACATCGTTCGCTCAGCCCCTCCCCCTCCACCCCAAAATTTCCCCATTTCCACTTCTACATTCTACATCCCTCAGACCAATTCCTTTGCCACTCTAAACCCAGACACCCCAATCTCAACCACAGCTCCTATCTCAACTACAGCCCCAACACCAACCCTCTCCCTCCCCGCACTACCTGCAGTAGACAGACTAAACGTTCTAACCCTTCTTCCCCTACAGCACAATCACCTCCACCTACCTATACCTTTGTTCCTGAGACACCAGTCTCCTCTTCCCCCCCTCATAAGAAAACCTTTATCCCACAAAACTCTCCAACCAATTCCATTGCAGAAACAATTACCTTCTCACAAAACTCTCCAACAAACTCCAATGCAGAAACAATGGATGACATTCAAAGCTATATGCTTGAGACACAAGATCCCATAACTCATGCTCCTTCCACACTTGAAGTGGTTGCCGATATTCATACCCCTCCTACTAATATTCCCCCTACACCCTTCCTCCTACTCCCCTCAACACAATCTAACCCCCTCAATCCCGTCCACCACTGATATCCATCCTCCCAATACCCATCCTCCTGATATCCATCCCCCTCGTACACCTCTTCCTCCTACTCCCTCTCAACACAACCTAACCCCCTCAATTCCGTCCACCTCCGATATCCATCCTCCCAATACCCATCCTCCTGATATGCATCCCCCTCTTACTCACAGCACCCCTACACCCCTTCCTCCTAATCCCTCCCAAGACAGCACATCCCCTTCAACTCCAACTATCCATCCTTCCGATATTCATCCTCCTAACACTAATACTCCCCCCACATCTACTCCTTCCCAACACAACCCACCCCCTTCAACCCCAACTATAGGCACATTCTCCCTCCCTCCATCCCCTCTATCCTTTGCACTCCCTCCCGGATACACTCGAGAATCACTCATGGCACAACAATGCCCTTCTCCAGATTCTCTTCCTCCTAATATCCCTCCTTTACACCCCTAGCTCCTTCCCCTTCAAATTCCCCAACACGTACTTGCGTTATCATTCGTAAATCAACTAGGATATAGCTCTCCTACATTGGAATATTCGCGGTTTCCGCTCTCATAGATCAGACCTACGTCATATCCTTGCTTCTTATAATCCATCTATTATCTGCCTCCAAGAGACTTTCCTCACACACCCTCCTATTCCAATTCCCAATTACCATTTTATCTCTTCCCCACACTCCCTTTATGTCTCGTCTATACTTATCCATCATAAAACACCTTATGTCATACCTCACATACAAACTTCTGTCCCGTGCACAGCTATTCGCATCTTTCTTCGCCGCTGGATCACAGTGATTTCAGTCTACTCCCCATCCCATCCCATTGACTTTACTGCCTTTGAGACTCTAATTTCCCAACTCCAACCACCTTTCCTCATAGTTGGTGATTTCAACTGCCGCCACACTCTGTGGGGTGACTCTACCACCAACTCCCGAGGCCGATATCTAGAACGCTTCCTCTTCACAAATAACCTAATTATTCTTAATTCAGATCGCCCCACACACTTTGACATGCGCACACAATCCTTTTCATGCCTTGACCTTTCTCTATGCTCTCCTACTTTACATCTAGATTTCCATTGGTCAGTTCTAGACCACTTCCCCTATAGTGACCACTTCCCAATACTCCTTTCTCCTACTTCATATGTACCACTTCCTAATCCTCCACGCTGATGCTTTGATAGAGCTGACTGGCATACTTTCACTTCACTCTCTACTATACCTATCCCTCCACCCCCCTTACCGTCCATTTCAGATATGCTACATTGTTTTACAACCACGATCCTAAGAGCTGCCTATACAGCCATTCCTCGAACTTCAAGACCTTATACCTCTAAATGTGTTCCATGGTGGAATTCTGATTGCACCAAAGTGCTTCGCTTAAAACGAGCAGCCTGGAACAGCTATCGCTACAAACGAGGCACCCCTCACCAGCTATCAGCCCTTATTTCCTTTAAAAGAGCATCTGCCCATCTTCGCCGTACAATTAAATAGCTGGCAAAATTATGTTTCCTCAATTACATCTACATCTATTTCAGCTGTTTGGCGACGGATCCATAAATTATCAGGCAAACATCCCCCCCATCCTGCACCCGTCCTTCATATTCGAGATATTCTCATCTCTGAGCCTATCGAAGTAGCTAATGAACTGGGCAACTATTTCAGCCAGGTCAGTAGTGGCTCTCACCTTTCCCCACACTTTTCTTCCATTAAAGCCATCAAGGAACACACCCCTATTACCTTCACCCTATCCTCTGATGAGTCCTATAATGCTCATTTTTCTTCTGAACTCAACGCTGCATTACAGTCGTGCCGCAACACTCATGAAGGCCCTGATGGTATTCAATATCGTATGCTCCGACACCTCCCATCTTCCTCTCTATCCTTCCTTTTAACTATTTTCAACCACATATGGACGTCAGGAAATTTTCCTTCTCATTGGCGAGATGCTCTTATCCTACCTTTCTTAAAACCCAATAAATCAGGTACCCTACCCCAAGATTACCGCCCCATAGCTCTAACTAGCTGCTTGTGCAAACTACTAGAACGAATGGTTAACTTCCGTTTAATGTGGTACCTTGAATCTCATAATCTCTTTTCCCCTTCCCAGTTTGGTTTCCGACGTGCCCAAAGTACAGCAGACCCACTTGCCCATTTCGAGACATACATTACATCGGCATTTGCACGCCATGAATCCGTATTAGCCATATTCTTTGATCTAGAAAAAGCATATGACACCACATGGCGATACCATATCCTCCAACAATTGTCCTCCCTAGGTTTACGTGGAAACGGGTGTTTTCATTAAATCCTTCCTTTCTAAACGTACTTTCCAGGTCAAGATTGCCTCTTCTACGTCATCATCCTTTCCTCAATTCGAAGGCGTCCCACAAGGAAGTGTGCTTAGTACCACTTTATTCCTTCTTGCTGTAAATGAAATAGTCTCAGTCGTACCACCAGGAGCCCGAGCATCACTATATGTTGATGACTTAACCATCTATGCATCTGGCACATCCATACCAGATCTGTCAATTCCTTCAGTCTGCAATAACATCAGTAACTTCTTGGGCCACCAACCATGGCTTTCGCTTCTCTACCTCCAAATCTTTCCCCATCCTTTTCTCTCGCTCACGTACGGTCCCCAAACCCCCACTCTTCTTATATAATGCTCCACTCCAATACAGTTCTGGCAAAATCCTAGGCGTTATATTTGATTCCAAATTGTCCTGGCGAGACCATATCTTGTACATCAAAGAAAAAGCTCAACAAACTCTTTCACATATCTCCTGGGGCTCAGATCGCAAAACTCTCCTCCATCTTCATGTTACCTTGATTCTCTCCACTCTAGATTATGGATGCCATATCTACTCCTCTGCCTCAACCTCTCTTCTTGCTCACCTTGATACAATCCACCACAGCGGTCTCCGCTTAGCCCTAGGCGCCTTCCGCTCCTCCAGTTGAGAGCCTATATACTGAATCAGGCATGCCGTCCCTCTCTCGACGTCGAGCCCTTCTCTCTCTCCGATGCTATGCTCGATTTCACCAATTTCCCCTTACCAAACTAACTATTCCACAATCCTTACTTCATACCTTTATATCTTCTCCACGTTTACCAACTCCTCTCCCCGTACGCATGGATACCCTCCTCTCCCAGTCCCCCTTCCCTCATCTCCGACCTCTCCCACTGTCTGTCCATTCCATTCCTCCATGGCTTATACCTAACTCCTGTATTTGCTCCTCAGTTTTCCCTGACCCACCAAAAATCAGATATTCCCCCCTCTATCCTTCTCACTCATTTCCTTGACCATGTCTCCATTCATTCCTCCAGCATTCATGTTTACACTGACGGTTCCAAATCCATCTCAGGAGCTGGATTCGCAGTAACATTCCCAAATTGCACTTTCAAATACACCCTCCCTCCTGAATCTAGTGTCCTTACTACAGAACTATATGCACTCCTTTTTGCCTTAAGACGCATATATTCATCACCTCTTCCCTTTTTACTATTTTTACTGACTCCCGTAACTCTTTAACCCTCATAAAGTCTATGCACTCGACCAATCCCCTTGTCTGTAAGATCCAGAACTGGTTGTTCTATCTATCCACACGTCACAAATCTGTCAGATTTTGCTGGGTACCCAGCCATGTTGGAATCCCTGGCAATGAACAGGCAGATACTCTTGCACGATATGCCGCAATGTCCACATCACCTCAACAACGCTTCTCACATATTCCAGCTACAGATTACTACCCCCACTTTAAGACCTTCTTGTATACCCGATGGCAATCTTTTTGGTCAAGACTCCATAACAATAAATTACATACCGTAAAACCATCAATCTCCTCTTGGTCAGCTCCATTTCACAAAAACAGACGTTGGGAGACGGCCCTCGCACGATTACGTATTGGCCACACTCGCCTAACACATGCCTATCTGATGTCACGCTCAGACCCGCCCCTATGTCCTCTATGTAACATCCCTCTTTCAGTCCCACACATTCTCTTGTCCTGTCCACGCTTTAATACAGCACGTACCTCTGCTTTTCCACACCTATCCTCCCTTCACCGACCTCCCAACATATCAGACATCCTTACAGAATCTCACAGCTTCTGCCTCGACAACCTGTTCTCCTTCCTCAGACACATAAATATCCTTCACTTTATCTAACTCCCTTACCTAATCCACCATAATCTTTTCCCTCATCTTCAACCTTTCAACACTATTCTGGATAGTTGACACATAACAACTATCACCTGACATCCCCCTTTACTATACCTTCCTATAGTGCTATATGACCTTAGATGTCTAGCACATTTATCTTAACCATTAACCATTAACCATTAACTATGTTCTATATCATATATTATTTATCCCAATATTCCCGTTTCTTTGATTTGTAAAAAAAAAAAAAATCTTATTTTACGGTAACTATAATAATGAATTAAGTGGGATGTATGTTTTGTATTTCGTATTGTATATTGTGTTAAGAAAAAAATTTATTGGTGGGAATGAACATTTGATTTGATTTGACTCCCTCTCTCCCTGTTACTCTTTTACTCCCTCTTTCTCTCTCCCTTTCTCTTTTCTCTTCATCCTCCTTCACTTTCTGCTCCTTATCATTAGCCTTCTCCCTTCCCTTATCTCTCCCTTTTTTTCTTCTTTCGCATTCTGTCCAGAAACACAGCGAAGAAGAGAGAGAAAAAGCAACATAAAAAAAAACTAAAATAAAAATACAAAGCAATAAGTATCCCGAACCAAGGAAGATAAAGGGTTGTGGAGAGGGAGAAAAACATCAAGATTTCCGTTCGATTAATGATTCTCCTTTAATCACTCATTCGAACATCGACCAAGGCGTTTCGTTCAGAGCGTCTTGGATCGCCTGCTTGACCTTCGTCTCCAGGAGTTCGGATACGTCGTCGCGAACGAGGTTGGCGACGGCTTCGGCGAGCGGAGACACGAGGTAGTCGAGTGGGCCGAGGCCATCGATTCGGACGTCGATTTTCCTGTGGAGGAGAAGGGGGAAATTATTATCATTTTATTTATTTGATTTCTTTTCTTTTTTGCCTGTTGTCTTGTAGTTTTGTTTTTTGCTGAGCTTTCATGGTTTTCTTGTTAAGCGTTTTTAATAGTATCAAGTTATATTATCTTTTTTTTTTACCTTTCTTTCTTTGAGTATAGTGCGTGGATTTTTTTTCTTCGTGTTCTATGATTAATTCACTTTTCCGAAGCTATGTGTTATGATAATTACCGAGTGACTTCTTAATATAAAGCTTATTGAAAACATCTTCATAAATTTATATTTTGCTCTTATGAAGATACTCCATGCACTATCAACATGAGTTATATCCAATTCAGTACAAAATGATTAAAAGGAAAGTATGTTGACGGCTATTTTGCAAATTCCACGCTATATTGATCCGAATATTTTCCAAGCATATTATTACTATTATCATAATTACAGGGAGGGATAGGTACTATTCAGAAGAAGGAAAATAAGGCACAGGAAAATTGTTAATTCTTGTAACAACGAATTCTAAGGCACATCACACCCACGATACACCTCTTTTCACCACAAAAACAAAAACAGAAACGAATAGAAAAAAGAAAGAAATAAAGAAAAAATGTACACATGCATACACGATACACTTATGCTAAATCACTGACAGACACATACGAGTAAGATTCCATAAATTATTTTTGATAAATAGGTAATGATAGAATTATAACGGATAAAGAATAACAAAAAAAAAAAAAAAAAATAATAATAATAATAAATTTATAATATATGAAACTCCATTTTCTGTTCGTAAAACAATAACGATAATCAGAAAGCGCATACCTCCGCCAAGGCAACAGGGTCACTGATGCAATAAAAATATTCACACTCGAAGAATTACATTCACGATCCAGATCATCAAGATTTAATGGCATCTAAGTTGGGTTAAGGCACACCTCTCGTTAAAAAAAAAAAAAAAAAAAAAAAAAAAAATCCGTTCATAACTTTTTGAGTTCTCCTAGGTCCGGGTCATGATCCGGTTCACCATCAAAATCTAGTGGCATCCGAGTTGAGCTAAGACACACTTCTGGTAAAAGTTTCATAAAAATCTATTTATTTTTGTTATCCTGCTAACCAGTCAACCAACAAACTAACCAATGCTACCAAAAACATAACCTACTTGGCGGAGGTAATGCAGATAATTAAGGTAATGCTGATAATACTAATAACAGTAATGATATTGGCAGAAATAATAATAATGATAATAACATTTATGATAATCAGATACTAAATGAATTGTAAAATGAAATAATCATATAAATAACCCCTACTAACTACATAATAAGATTATCAATAACGACATATCAATAATAAAGATAAAGACACAAACACACCACAAAACGGTGTCAAAAAAAAACGTACAAACAACAGCAAGAAAAGCAAAATTCCCGACTCATGACCAAACGAGGCCTCCCACAAAAAACCGTACAAACAACAACAAGAAAAGCAAAATACCCCACAAACGAGGCCTCCCACTCACCCGAACTCTGAGATGATGAACTGATCCATGTCCGCTTGGAGGCTGTACACGTCTGCGCGAGCCACGAAGTACAGGGCCACACTGCTGACGGTCGCGTCCACTTCCACGACCACCGAGACCATGCCACTCGAGACACGCGGCCGGTGTAGTGCACCTGGTGGGGGCGGGGGAGGGGGAGGGGGGAAGGGGGAGAGGGGGAAGAAGGTGGATGGTGAAATAGGTGGGTTGATGGGTTGGTCAAGGAAAGGGTTAGAGAGAGAGAAAGAAAGAGAGATAAGAAGGTGGAAGAGAAAGAAAGAGAGGAGGGAGAGTGAGAGGAGAGGAGAGAGAGAAAGAAAAAAAGACAGAAGAGAGAAAAGAAAAAAAAGGAGGAGAGAGAGAGAAAGGAGAGAGAGAGAAAGATGATATAAGTAATGAAGATAATAATGTCATAGTTAAGTTTTAAAAATAGATATTATGGTATTGAGAACAACAATAGCAATAAGGCATATAAAACACATAGCAGCCAAATAGATAAGACAAGACAAGAATGACAAGGGTAAATGGAAATGATTAAAGCAAATCTTTTATTTTCCTTCCTCTTCTTTCCTCACTCAACTTCATTTACCGAATATTTCCTCCTTATTTCATCCATGGTCATCCACTTCCACTTGCTCTCTCCTTGCTCTCCTTCTCATCCACATCCCCTTACTTCTTCTTTCTTTCTTTCTTTCTTTCTTTCCCTCTCCCTCATCTCCATTTACTCCCTCCTCCTTTCTCTCCCTCTCATCCACTCCATCCACCCTCCACTCCTTTCTCTCCCTCTGCTCCACCACCTCCACTTCCTCCCTCCTCCTTTCTCTCCCTCCACCACCTCCACCTCTCACCACTCCACTTCCTCCTCCTCCTTTTCTCCCTCTTCCACTTCCTCCCTCCTCCTTTCTCTCCTCTCCAACCTCCACTCCTCCCTCCTCCTTTCTCTCCCTCTCCACCACCCCCACTTCCTCCCTCCTCCTTTCTCTCCCTCTCCACCACCTCCACTTCCTCCCTCCTCCTTTCTCTCCCTCCACCACCTCCACTCCCTCTCCACCTCCACTCCTCCCTCCTCCTTTTCTCTCCTCTCCACCTCCACTTCCTCCCTCCTCCTTCTCTCCCTCTCCACCACCTTCACTCTCATCCACCTCCACTTCCTCCCTCCTCCTTTCTCTCCCTCTCCACCACCTCCAACTCCTCCCCTCCCTCCCTCTCACCTCTCCCCCTCCACCTTTCTCTCCCTCTCCACCATCCACCTCCACTTCCTCCTCCTTTCTCTCCTCTCCACCACCTCCACTTCCTCCTCCTCCTTTCTCTCCTCTCCACCACCTCCACTTCCTCCCTCCTCCTTTCCTCCCTTTCCACCACCTCCACTCCTCCTTTCTCTCCCTCTCCACCACCTCCACTTCCTCCCTCCTCTTCTCTCCCCTCCACCACCTCCACTCCTCCCTCTCCTTTCTCTCCCTCTCCACCACCTCCACTTCCTCCCTCCTCTCTCTCCTCCACCACCTCCACTCTCCCCTCCACCACCTCACTCCTCCCCTCCTCCTTTCTCTCCCTCTCCACCACCTCCCTTCCTCCCTCCTCCTTTCTCTCCCTCTCCACCACCTCCACTTCCCCTCCTCCTTCTCTCCCTCTCATCCACCTCACTTCCTCTCTCCTTTCTCTCCTCTCCACCACCTCCACTTCCTCCCTCCTCCTTTCTCCCTCTCCACCACCTCCACTTCCTCCTCCTCCTTTCTCTCCCTCTCCACCACCTCCACTTCTCCCTCCTCCTTTTCTCTCCCTCATCACCTCCACTTCCTCCCTCCTTTCTCTCCCTCTCCACCACCTCCACTTCCTCCCTCCTCCTTTCTCTCCCTCTCCACCACCTCCACTTCCTCCCTCCTCCTTTCTCTCCCTCTCCACCACCTCACTTCCTCCCTCCTCCTTTCTCTCCCTCTCATCCACCTCCACTTTCCTCCCTCCTCCTTTCTCTCCCTCTCCACCACCTCCACTTCCTCCCTCCTCCTTTCTCTCCCCTCTCCCCACCTCCACTTCCTCCTCCTCCTTTCTCTCCCTCTCCACCACCTCCACTTCCTCCCTCCTCCTTTCTCTCCCTATCCACCACCTCCACTTCCTCCCTCCTCCTTTCTCTCCCTCTCCCACCTCCACTTCCTCCCTCCTCCTTTCTCTCCCTCTCCACCACCTCCACTTCCTCCCTCCTCCTTTCTCTCCCTCTCCACCACCTCCACTTCCTCCTCCTCCTTTTCTCTCCCTCTCCACCACTCCACTTCCTCCCTCCTCCTTTCTCTCCCTCTCCACCACCTCCACGTCTCCCTCCTCCTTTCTCTCCCTCTCCACCACCTCCACTTCCTCCCTCCTCCTTCTCTCCCTCTCCACCACCTCCACTTCCTCCCTCCTCCTTTCTCTCTCCTCTCCACCACCTCCACTTCCTCCCTCCTCCTTCTCTCCCTCTCCACACCTCCACTTCCTCCCTCCTCCTTTCTCCCTCTCACCACCTCCACTTCCTCCTCCTTTCTCTCCCTCTCCACACCTCCACATCCTCCCTCCTCCTTTCTCTCCCTCTCCACCACCTCCACTTCTTCCCTCCTCCTTTCTCTCCCTCTCATCCACCTCCACTTCCTCCCTCCTCCTTTCTCTCTCTCTCCACCACCTCCACTTCCTCCCTCCTCCTTTCTCCCCTCTCCACCACCTCCACTCCTCCCTCCTCCTTTCTCTCCCTCTCACCACCTCACTTCCTCCCTCCTCCTTTCTCTCCCTCTCATCCCTCCACTTCCTCCCTCCTCCTTTCTCTCCCTCTCCACCACCTCCACCTCCTCCCTCCTCCTTTCTCTCCCTCTCCACCACCTCCACTCACCACCTCCTCCCTCCTCCTTTCTCTCCCTCTCCACCACCTCCACTTCTCCTCTCCTTTCTCTCCCTCCCACCACCTCACTTCCTCCCTCCCTCCTTCTCTCCCTCTCCACCACCTCCACTTCCTCCCTCCTCCTTCTCTCCTCTCCACCACCTCCACTTCCCCCCTCCTCCTTTCTCTCCCTCTTCACCACTCCACTTCCTCCCTCCTCCTTCTCTCCCTCTCCACCACCTCCATCCTCCTCCTCCTTTTCTCTCCTCTCCACCACCTCCACCTCCCTCCTCCTTTCTCTCCCTCTCATCCACCTCCCACTTCCTCCCTCCTCCTTTCTCTCCCTCTCCACCACCTCCACTTCCTCCCTCCTCCTTTTCTCTCCCTCTCCACCACCTCCACTTCCTCCCTCCTCCTTCTCTTCCTCTCACCACCTCCACTTCCTCCCTCCTCCTTTCTCTCCCTCTCCACCACCTCCACTCCCTCCTCCCTCCCCTTCCCTTTCTCTCCTCCTTTCTCTCCCTCTCATCCACCTCCACTTCCTCCCTCCTCCTTTCTCTCCCTCTCCACCACCTCCACTTCCCCCCTCCTCCTTTTCCCTCTCACCACCTCCACTTCCTCCCTCCTTTCTCTCCCTCTCCCTCCACTTCCTCCTCCTCCTTTCTCTCCCTCTCCACCACCTCACTTCCTCCCTCCTCCTTTCTCTCCCTCTCCCCACCTCCACTTCCTCCCTCCTCCTTTCTCTCCCTCTCCACCACCTCCACTTCCTCCCTCCTCCTCTCTCCCTCTCCACCACCTCCACTTCCTCCCTCCTCCTTTCTCTCCCTCTCCACCACCTCCACTTCCCCTCCTCCTTTTTCTCCCCTCTCCACCACCTCCACTTCCTCCCTCCTCCTTTCTCTCCCTCTCCACCACCTCCCCTTCCTCCCTTTCTCTCCCTCTCCACCACCTCCACTTCCCCCCCCTCCTTTCTCGCCCTCTCCACCACCTCCACTTCCTCCCCTCTTTTCTCTCCCTCTCACACCTCCACTTCCTCCCTCCTCCTTTCTCTCTCTCTCCACCACCTCCCCTTCCTCCCTCCTCCTTTCTCCCTCTCCACTTCCTCCCTCCTCCTTTCTCTCCCTCTCCACCACTCACTTCCCCCTCCTCTTTCTCGCCCTCTCCACCACCTCCACTTCCTCCCTCCTCCTTTCTCTCCCTCTCACCACCTCCACTTCCCCTCCTCCTTTCTCTCCCTCTCCACCACCTCCCCTTCCTCCCTCCTCCCTCCCTCCACCACCTCCCTTCCCCTCCTCCTTCTCTCCCTCTCCACCACCTCCACTTCCTCCTCCTCCTTTCTCTCCCTCTCCACCACCTCCACTTCCTCCCTCCTCCTTTCTCTCCCTCTCCACCACTCCACTTCCCCCTCCTCCTTTCTCTCCCTCTCCACCACCTCCACTTCCCCCTCCTCCTTTTCTCTCCCTCCTCCACCTTTCTCTTCCCTCTCTCCCTCTCCACCACCTCCACTTCCTCCCTCCTCCTTTCTCTCCCTCTCCACCACCTCCACTTCCTCCCCTCCTCCTTTCTCTCCCTCTCCACCACCTCCACTCCTCCCTCCTCCTTTCTCTCCCTCTCCACCCCTCCACTTCCTCCCTCCTCCTTTCTCTCCCTCACCACCACCTCTCCTTCCTCCTCCTCCTTTCCTCTCTCCTTTCTCTCCCTCTCATCCACCTCCACTTCCTCCCTCTCCTTTCTCTCCCTCTCATCCACCTCCACTTCCCCCCTCCTCCTTTCTCTCCCTCTCCACCACCTCCACTTACCCCGAGGTTCTCCACCGCCACGTTCGCGTAGAGGAAGAGCCAGTCCGCCACTCGGTCAAGGGTGCAGGTGCCGTCGCGGTGGAGAGTGGACAAGCCCGTCAGCTGGCCGTTGTACAGGTCCGCCACGCCCTGGAACGTTTTCAGGGAGGGCGTGAGAAACGTTTTAAGGGAGGGCGTGGGAAACGTTTTTTGGGAGGGTGTAGGAAATGTTTTTTTGGGAGGGTGTGGGAAACGTTTTTTGGGAGGGTGTGGGAAAACGTTTTTTAGGAGGGTGTGGGAAACTTTTTAGGGGAGTGTGGAAACGATTTAGGTGAGGGTGTGGGAAATGTTTTAGGGAGGGTGTGGGAAATGTTTTTAGGCGGCGTGTGGGGAAACGTTTTTAGGATGTGTGGGAAAACGTTTTTTAGGATGGTAAAATAGTGGGGAAACGTTTTAGGGAGGGTGTGGAAATGTTTTTTGGAGGCGTGTAGAAGGAAATGTTTTTAGGGAAAGGGAATATGTGGGAAATGTTTTTAGGGCGGGTGTGGGAAACGTTTTTAGGGATGGTGTGGGAAACGTTTTTAGGGAGCGTGTGGGAAATGTTTTTAGGGTGTGGGAAACGTTTTTAGGGAAGGTATGAGAATGTTTTAGGGTGTGGAAACGTTTTAAGGAGGAGGCGTGGAAACGTTTTTAAGGGTGGGTGTGGGAACGTTTTTATAGCGGATTGTGCGGAAACGTTTTTTAGGAGGGATATGTGCAGCAAACGTTTTATAGGTGTGGAGGCGGAAACGATTTGTTTTAGGGAGGTGTGAGAGAATACGTTTTTAGGGAATGTGGGAAACGTTGTTTAATTGCTGGGAGATGTTGGAAAGTTTTTAAGGGAATGGTGTGGAAACGTTTTAAGGAGTCGTGTGGGAACGTTTTTAGGGCGGCGATGTGGGAAACGTTTTTAGGAAGGGTGTGGGAAATGTTTTTCTAGGGCGGGTGATGGGGAACGTTTGTTTAGCGAGGGTGTGGCGAAACGTTTTCAGGATTGGGTACGTAGAAACGTTTTAAAGGAGGGCGTGGAAACGTTTATTTTGGAGGGTGTGGGAAATGTTTTTAAGGGAGAGAAGGAGATGATTGGATGAGGAGAACGTTGTTAGGGAGAGGTGTGGGAAATGTTTTTTAGGCGGGTGTGGAAACGTTTTTAGGAAGGGTGTGGGAAACGTTGTGGTTAGGGAGGTGGAGGAAAACATTTTTAGGGAGGTCTGTGAAACAATTATAGCGAGTGGCGAAACAGTTTTAGGGAAGGGGAGCAGTTGAGGAATCGATTTTTAAGGGAGAAGGGATATGCGGGAACGTTTATACCGGGAGGAGTGTGAGGAAACGTTTTTAGGGAAGGTTAGTGGGGAAAAACGTTGATTGTGGGGTGTGGGAAAACGTTATTTAATGGAGGTGCTGGGAAAAACTTTTTTTATGGAGAGTGAGTGGAAAACGTTTTTATGGAGGGTTGGGAAAACGTTTTGTGTGTAGGGAGCGAGAGTGTGGAAGGTAGAAACGTTTTTAGGAGGGTGTGGCGAAACGTTTTTTGAGAGGAAGGGTGGACATGTTTTTAAGGAGGTGTGAGAGGGAAGCGATTTTTTAGGGCGGTGCTGGAAACAGTATATTTAGAAAGAGAGGGAGATGGGAAAACGTTATTAAGAGAGGGTGTAGACACATTTCTAGGGGAGGATGTAGGAACGAACAGTTTTAAGGGTTTGGCGAAACGTATTGGTGGGAGAGTGTGGAAAACGTTTAGGGAGTGCAAGTTATGTGGAACGTTTTGACGAGAGGATGTGGGAACGTTTTATAGAGAGTAGAGAGGGATGTGAGAGACGAGAAACAGTTATTCTAGGGAGGGTCTAGAGAAACTTTTTAGGGACAAAGACGGAGAAGAGGATAGGGAAGACAGATATTATTTAGGAGAGAGGTAGATAGGAAACGTTTTTAAGAGGTGTGTGAAACGTTTTTTATGGAGGGGTGTGGAGAAACGTTTTCGAAGAGCAGACGGGAGTAATGGAAAACGGTTTTTAGGAAGAGAGAGGTGTTGGACATGTTTTTAAGGAGGGTGTGTAGGAAACATCTATTCGTCCGCTGTCATGCATATACCGTTATTTTTAGCCCCTGCAGGTGGTCTGCGCTTATGTCTATAGGGAGGGAGACGAGAGATTTATGAACCCCAGCTTTGTGTTTGTTATGGTGTGCGTTTCTTGGGGCGTCGTGTTGGGCGGCAGTTTGTGTGTGTTGTGTGTGGTGTTGTTGTGTGGTTTATGGTGATTGGATATGTGACATGTTTTTTGAACGTGTGAGGTGTGGGATGAATTCGTTTGTTGTTAGTTGTGTGTATGGAGATGGAATAGAGGGAAGAAACGATTTTTAGAGAGGGTGGTGGGAAACGTTTTCGAAGGAGGGATGTGAGGGCGGAAACGGTTTTTCTTATGGGGTGTGGGGAAGAACGTTTTTGGGAGGGTGTGAGGAAACGTTTTTTGAGGGGGGAGTTGGGGAACGTTTTATGGGATTGTGTGGAAACGTTTTTAGGGAGGGTTGTGGGAGGGTAACGTTTTTAGGCGAGGTTGCTGGGAAACGTTTTTAGGGAGGCGTGTTGGGAAACGTTTTTTATATGGAGGGTGTGGAAACGTTGTTAGGAGGGTGTGGTGAAACGTTTCTTTAGGGAGTTGTGGGAAACATTTTAGGGACGGGTGTGGGAAACGTTTTAGGGGAGTAGTGGCGAAAACGAATTTTAGGGAGGGTGGGGAAACGTTTTTAGGGAGAGGTTGTTGTGGAAACGTTTTTTAGGGAGTGTGGGAAACGTTTGTTTAGTGAGTGCGGGAAACGTTTTAGGGAGTGTGGGAAACGTTTTTTAGGAGCTGTGAAATGCGAGGTATGGGAAGTTTTTAGGGAGGTTTGGGAAACGTTTTTAGGAGGGTGTGCGTAAAACGTTTTTATGGAGGGTGTGTGGAAACGTTTTTGGGAGGGTGTGGTAAACGTTTTTAGGGAGGGTGTGGAAATTTTTAAGGACGGAGTGGGGAAACGTTTTTTATGGAGGGTGTGGAAAACGTTTTTAGGAGAGTGTGGAAACGTTTTTAGGGAGGATGTAGGGAAGTTTACGTTGTTTTAGGGGGGAGTGGGAAACGTTTTTAGGGGAGGGCTGGAGGGTGATGTTGTTGTAGGGAGTGGTGTGAGGAAAACGTTTTTAGGAGGGTGTGGAAACGTTTTTAGGGAGGGTGTGGGAAACGTTTTGTTTAAGGGAAGGAGTGAGAAAACGTTTTAGGGAGGTGTGGGAACGTTTTTAGAGGAGGGTGTGGGAACGTTTTTAGGAGGGTGTGGGAAACGTTTTTTAATGGAGGGTGTGGAAACGTTTTTAGGACGGTGTGGGAAACGTTTTAGGGAGGGTTGTGGGAAACGTTTTTAGGGAGGGTGTGGGAAACGTTTTTAGGGAGGGTGTGTGGGAAACGTTTTTTAGGGAGGTGTGGAAACGTTTTTAGGGGGTGTGGGGAAACGTTTAAGGGATGTGGAAATGTAGGAAGGTTGGCGAAACGTTTTAGGAGGGTGTGGGAAACGTTTTTAGGGAGGGGGGTGTGGGAAATGTTTTTAGGGAGGGTGTGGGAGAAACGTTTTAGGGAGGGTGTGGGAAACGTTTTTAGGAGGTTGTGGGAAACGTTTTTAAGGGAGGGTGTTAAAGGGAGGCGTGTAAACGTTTTTAGGAGGGTGTGGAAACGTTTTAGGGAGGAGTAACGTTTTTTAAGGAGGGGTGTGGAAACGTTTTTAGGGAGGGGTGTGGGAAACGTTTTTAGGGAGGGTGTGGGAAACGTTTTTATGGAGGGTGTGGGAAACGTTTTTATGGAGGGTGTGGGAAACGTTTTTAGGGAGGGTGTGGGAAACGTTTAGGGAGGTGTGGAAACGTTTTTAGGGAGGGTGTGGGAAACGTTTTTAGGGAGGGTGTGGGAAATTCAGACAGAACAGACACGTGACTACAGACCATCCCGAAGTCCAGGTTGGCAGCGGGGGAGGGGGGGGGGCGCGGTCCAGTCCCCCCGCCTCCATCAAGGGACCAAGATTAGCCATCACTAAGTCCAGGTAGTCATTGGCGTTGCCGAGTTCGAGCTGACGTCTGGAAGAGGAGGGAGAGAGGAGGAAGAGGAAGAGGAAATAGGTAGAGAGAGGGAGAGGGGGAGGAAGAAGAAGAAGAGACAGATAGAGGAACAGGAAGAAGAATAGTTAGAGGAAGAGGGAAGGAAGAGAGAGGAAGAGGAAGAGGGAGAAGGGAGGAAGAGGAAGAGGAAGAGATAGGGAGGAAGAAGAACAGGTAGAGGAAGAGGGAGAGGGGGAGGAAGGGGAAGAAGAACAGGTAGAGGAAGAGGAAGAAGAATAGTTAGAGGAAGAGGGGAAGGGGGAGGAAGAGGAAGGGGAGAGGGGAGGAAGAGAAAAAGAATAGGTAGAGGGAGAGGAGGAGGAAGAGGAAGAAGAATAGGTAGAGGAAGAGGGAGAGGAGGAGGAAGAGGGAGAAGAACAGGTAGAGGGAAGGAAGAAGGAAGAAC
>NW_020868616.1:426968-443775 GCF_003789085.1 Penaeus vannamei | reverse complement strand
TGTGAAGTTTTTATAGATACATGATGATCAAGTATATAAATGTGCATATATTTACATATATAGATACACTTCCTCCCTGTCTTCTGCATTCTACTCTATGAGCTTTTATCTCCAAAATCAGCTCTCATCACGTATGTGAAGTTTCACTACTGACCCATTTATTCTCCTTGTCCCATACAGCTCCCTTAATCTTTAACCACTGCTAATCCAGGACCTCTGTTACATACACTTTACTTCTCTGGTGACTGCTCATCCACCTGCCTTGCCTTTCTCTCCTCACCCCATCTATCCTCTTTTATGACCTTCATGGATCATTCTGTTGTAGACAGTTCCAAATTTATATTTTTTCTGTGCTGTAGGAAAGAAATACAAGCTCACACCCTTCCCATTTTATTGTGCTATAAATCAAAGTCAAAGAAAATATTTTTGCAGTACCCGATAAGAATTAAATCAGGTCCTATAATATGGACTATGTAATGGTTAACCCTTTTCACTCATACAGAAAATGCTTTTTACTAAAGTCAAAATGGATAGGATATTCAATTTCAAAATAAATATATTTGTGAAATAAAATGATCATGTGAAAGAAAATTAAATTATTTACATATAGTATTGAAGTATACAATATTCATAAATGTACTGATGAACATACAAAATAAGATTTGACTAAAAGATGATTCATCATTTTGATAATACAAGCTCCAAACATACGTAATGAATCAATAGACGTCTACTTACCAAATCAAACTCAACTTATTCTCTACAGCACTGGGTAGACAATGTTTTTATAAAGTCAAGTCAAAATAAAGTAAGGAAAAGGCAGTCTCCTCAGTACACACCCATCACTTCCAACCAATACAAAGTTACGACAGGCTTACCACTATCATGATTGTCTGTCCTCATTGGATTTCTATTACATATCTGAGTTCTTCAATGTCTTTTTTTTTGCCTATAAAGGACATAGAATAGAAGGCCACATTTAATTATTTGCACTTCCCTAGTTTTGAAGGTTATGAACAGAAAGTAAAAGTGCAACTTTGAAGAACTGTAAAGCAGGAGCAGTTTCCCATTAATTTCTAGATATGGCAGACCATGGTACTGATTTGTATAACTTTGAATGTGCAAATGAGATTTGATTATCAAGCCAAGTGTTTTTCTATAAAATTTGAAAAGTGCTTGTGCAAACTGTCTTTTCAAAAACAAGTCTACTAGATCCTAATATTAGACAATCAAGTCAGCATCTTACAAGAGTATGTCCCTTTATGATGCACAGTATTTCTTTACTACAGTGATCTTAAGAGTAGAACACCCTATTTGCTTATTTTCTACTTGTAAGAAAAATGGTATCACTAATTTTCTGTGCTTTTCACCTGTAGACTAGTTTCGAAAATGCAACTCTAGTTTCACATTAGTTACA
The DNA here is from genome assembly GCF_003789085.1 of Penaeus vannamei. Lineage (NCBI taxonomy): Eukaryota > Metazoa > Arthropoda > Malacostraca > Decapoda > Penaeidae > Penaeus > Penaeus vannamei. The sequence goes on along the minus strand of NW_020868616.1, from coordinate 442,358 downwards.
GTCTATGTAAATGAGCAGCACACTGAGTAAATGCATAAGATCATATTTTTACACTAACATCACTTAACTGTGTGGTATGTTCAAGTAAATCACATAGAATAGGTCAGTTCCATTGAGGCATTGGGGATTCCACAAAAAAACACTGTATTAACACTGACTATCAGTAGCTATATCAAACTATACAGGTTCAAGCCGTCACTACCAAGTTGAAGACAGTAACTCTCGTTGCTAACATCCAAATATAGCAGGCTTAATGCCAAGAAGCAAAGGCTAAGGAAGACTATTTATTAATTATGTGGCCACAGCATCTCAATATCCAATGCTTCTTTCTGTTTAGAATGAAAAAGACTTTGATTCTGTAAAGTTTATAATCTTGGTATATATCGATAATATATTGAAATTTGAATATTGATAAATATTAGAATTGTACATGTAATATATATATATATGTAATATGTGTGTGTGTGTGTGTGTGTGTGTGTGTGTGTGTGTGTGTGTGTGTGTGTGTGTGTGTGTGTGTGTGTGTGTGTGTGTGTGTGTGTGTGTGTGTGTGTGTCTATGTGTGTCTGTGTGTTTGTCTGTGTGCGTGTGTGTGTCTGTGTGTCTGTCTGTGTGCGTGTGTGTGTGTGTGCGTGCTTGTGTGTGCGCGTGTGTGTGGGCGCGTGTGTGTGGTGTGTGTGTGTGTGTGTGTGTGTGTGTGTGTGTGTGTGTGTGTGTGTGTGTGTGTGTGTGTGTGTGTGTGTGTGTGTGTGTGTGTGTTGTGTGTGTGTATGTGTATATGTGTGTGTTTGTGTATGTGTATATGTGTGTGTGTGTATGTGTATATGTGTGTGTGTGTATGTGTGTGTGTGTTTGTGTATGTATATGTGTGTGTTTGTGTATGTATATATGTGTGTGTTTGTGTATGTATATATGTGTGTGTGTGTGTGTGTGTGTGTGTGTGTGTGTGTGTGTGTGTGTGTGTGTGTGTGTGTGTGTGTGTGTGTGTGTGTGTTTTGTGTGTGTGTGTGTTTGTGTGTGTGTGTGTGTGTGTGTGTGTGTGTGTGTGTGTGTGTGTGTGTGTGTGTGTGTGTGTGTGTGTGTGTGTGTGTGTGTGTGTGTGTGTGTGTGTGTGATGTTTGTGTGTGTGTTTGTGCGCGCGTGTGTGTGTGTGTGTTTGCGCGTGTGTGTGTGTGTGTGTGTGTGTGTGTGTGTGTGTGTGTGTGTGTGTGTGTGTGTGTGTGTGTGTGTGTGTGTGTGTGTGTGTGTGTGTGTGTGTGTGTGTGTGTGTGTGTGTGTGTGTGTGTGTGTGTTGCGCATGTGTGTGTGTGTTTGCGTGTGTGTGTGTTTGCGTGTGTGTGTGTGTTTGCGCGTGTGTGTGTGTGTGTTTGCGCGTGTGTGTGTGTGCGCGTGTGTGTGTGTGTTTGAGCGCATGTGTGTGTGTGTGTGTGTGTGTGTGTGTGTGTGTGTGTGTGTGTGTGTGTGTGTGTGTGTGTGTGTGTGTGTGTGTGTGTGTGTGTGTGTGTGTGTGTGTGTGTGTGTGTGTGTGTGTGTGCGCGCGCGCGCTTGAGTGGAAGTGGTGGGGGGTGGGGTGGGTGTAATATATAGCATGGGTGTGGAAGTGGAAGTAGATTGTGGGTGCACATGTTTGTGTATAAGTGGGTAGTGGGTGCAGGTGGAGACATGGATGTAATCCTGCATGTGCATGTGGAAGTATTTTTGTATGTTCATGTTTGTTCATGTACTCTAATCTTCTCCAATTTGGTATAACTGTCATTAATGAAAAGTTTAAAATACCTTAAATGATGGAAGTAAATGTGCATTTAATCTTCTTTTCCAAGGAACAGCAAGTTATAACAGCCACAGATTCTCACTTTTTCTACATAATTTAACAAATATGTGAATAAATGTACCCTTTGTAATGAAAAATGCAGCTGAATAGTTTAGTATGCACTTATTCTGTATTATAGACAACTCTCTCAACAGTAGAGAAAGCACTATCTCAGAATTTCATTAAACATGACCAGTTTTTTTGATAATTTCTAAATCCTACATCTTAGTTTATCAATAAAACAAGGAATGTAATATCACAGACCTGTGTCTAGCTTTCATTTTGTTTTCATCTATATATTTCTGCTTATTGTGGCCAAATATGGGGTACAAGTCTAGCCTACATTCTTCACAATACAATACTTCCTCATTTATTAGAATCTTACAAAAACATTATGGTTAAGGGGGTAAAAACATTATCATTGTCATAAATCAAATAAAACTATGATATCCTATTAAAGGTGGTTTCATTCTTATGTTGTACAATATTGCTTTGATTTCTGAAGTTTTCATAATGAAGAAAATTATAGAAGTAATCAACCAAATAAAAAGCAACATTATCTCTGTCTAAGCAGGCAAAATACATTCCAAAAATAGAATTCAACTTTTACATGTCGTAAATCTGAAAATATATAGGTACACTACAGAAGTGAGTGACTTTATTTAAATGTCACTGGGTCTGATGATTCAGAAAATTAATAAATATGCCACAAAAAAACTGGAAAGAACTACATGTCATAAACTTTACAATAAAATAGCACTTCAAGGCCAACAATAAAAAAATAAAACCATGCCAACAATTGTATTAAAAGAAATATATCAAGAAAATAAAGCTTTGAAAAATCATTACTGCACTAAAGTTTCAGTGATCAAAGTGATAATTTTTGTAACCCACTAATGAAACATGCTTCAAACAATGAAAAAATAAGTAACGAACTGGTTAACAAAATCCAGTTATATATGAACTGTATTCATGTTGACAAATGTAGAAAAGGCATGAAAAAGAATGAATATCTTCACAATACAAGGGATGATGTATTTAACAGGTTTCAAATATATGTCAGAAATTTCTGACAAATATATTCAATCAAGTTAAATACATCTATTGTATTGCAAAGATATTTATTCTCAATCATACCTTTTTTGTCATGTTATGTTAAGGTGGATTGATTCTGTTAAAGCTGTCACCACAAAAGACAAGCAAAAGCAAAGTATGATACAAACCTTGTTACCAATACAGTACTAATTTGAACACTGAATTAAAACAAATTACTCATTGAAGCTTTGCTCACATTAACAGCCAAGTTAAAAAGGACTACTAATATTACTGTTCCACTTTGGTGTAGAAGCAAGAAATAGATTTTAATGGTCACTTTATTACTCTGGCATACTACATAATTATATGATCCCAGATTCCCTATATGTGAACTTCAGATCAATGCAATACTTTTTTTTACTGATCTCTCCTGACAAATGCAATACTTTTTAACTAATCTCTTCTGACAGTTTTTCATTATATAAAATTCTAAATCATTATAAAAGTTATGAGCTCTGTTAATATGTAAAAAAACATAAGGTTATAGAGAAGCATAATGTTGAAAGAAAATACTTATTAAATGTTTCCCATACCAATTTAAAGGACATTTTTCTAAAACCTGTTTTAAAAAAGCCTGACTAGAAACACTGTTAAAAGTTGTTAACTGCTAATCAGTCACATTAAATGGTAATTCACCTAGCTTCTTTGTTACAATTTTATGCAAGAAAGTTTTCTGAACACTATGCCACTTAAACAGAGAAACGCAAATTAGTTTCACACTGATTACAATTTTTTTCGTAGATTTAAGAACTGCCAAATGTACATTATAAATTTCATTCATCAGCTAGAATCACCTTTATTCCAACCTATATAAAACAGAGTTCTTATGCAAAGACAATCAAATGGCAACAACTCTCTTGTGAAGTGTAAGTTCAGTGTTTCCCATGCTGTAAAAGAACAGGTTTACAATATTTGACTGCATAGGAAAAACACCTCTTGCAAGATAACAATTACTGTATTACTACATATCAAAATAATGTACAGTAACTATTTGTCCAGTTGATCTAAGGAAACTCAACTACTAATCTTTAATACATCTAAGTGATATTTTCAATGTATTTTTTTACACTTAATTTTGTCTAAAGGTCATAACAAATAACACAGCAGATAGAGTCAGCCAAGATGATCTGCTTCTGCGAAGTTCACAGAAAATATACATAATTAAGTTTTATTTTGATATAATTTTTTGGGTGGGGGCTATCAGTTTTGTAGAATAAGTCCTAGATAGAAGAATGGTCTTTACACAAGATAAACCATTATTGTAATTAAAAATCTAATCTTATTTTGGATATAGTACAACTGCTATCTATCAATAATAAATCCCAATTGATAAGACTTAAAACTTCAAATCAATTAGCCATCACTGAAGTTGAAAAATAAGATATTTTCTCTTTATTCAATATTTACAGCCACTATTTTTTGGTATATGGCAAAAAATTTACTTTAAATATAAAGCTTCCATTAATGGTTAATGGTATTCATGACATTTTTCCAGAAACCTCTACACTTAAAGTAGAGAAGATATATTGCCAAGTGTAGAACAATAATATATAAAAACATTAAATATATGAAGCATGGTAAAGTTTAATGAAACAAATATACAAAAAATATACATATGCAGTAATGTATTTAATTACTATGCCCAGACTCTAATAACATTCCCACCCTTGAACAAATTCAAAACTGGTTAAGTGACCAGACATTCACAGTTTATAAAACAATAAAAAACAATCTTAAAAATAATAATAAAATCAAAGGTTTCAGTGCAGCAAAAATTTGACTTACCTATTGTTTCAACAGTAGTCATCTGGGAATAGGTGCCAAAATATGCTCTTTAAGGCTGGCCTTCTGCTGGGACACAGCCTTTAAGTCTAACCCTTGCAAGCCAATATACAAAATGATATCCATGAACATTAAAGAAAAGTTAAGTCTTGAGTTGTAAAAATAGAGAACAGGATTAAAGGACACTCATTTATGAAAATTAATATTTGCTAACAGTTATCTTGCATTACATGACTAGTACTCTTGGTGCAACACCAATGTGCTTTCTTAATTTGATGTTAGCATTACCCCCGGCCATCATCTAAATAAAAAAAATGACAATAAAGAAGAAATGGTGAGGTAGGCAGAGATAGCACCAAAAATAACTGTGAATACTAGAAGTTTCCATTTTGCTGCAAGAGAGAAATCTGCAAGATATGAAAAGATGATGACATTCTCATTCTTAGCAATATGTTGTCTTCCGAATACCCTGACTAGTATGTGTGTGTGCATTCTGTATGTAATTACTTTATTAATATAATAAAATACAGAATAAATCTGAACAGTAGGGAATACAATGCATTCACTTTTCTATATAAGTTCTCTAAAAATAAAATAAAAATTAAAAAAATCCTTTCACCATGTTAATAATTCATGGAACAAAAAGAACTGTAATGATGAGTTTCCATGGGAAAAATCTTCCATACTCTAATAATTCTAGTTGATAATATGCTATCCTCATCTAAACTTATTTTGGAGGTTCAAAGGACACCCATTAACAGGACATAACATATCCCCATTTGATGCCAAAGAGTATATTTCTCATAAAATAACATTATCCTTCTTTATTTTCTGGACTTCCCAGTCTTTTGACCTGAAATTGTTTGGGATTACAGATCAATCATAAAAGTGAAACCTGTACAATGAACATCAATCACACATATTCCTCATTCAAACTTCAAATATCTCATGTTTCAAATTATCACATTTTGTTAAATGCTGCTAAGGCACCTTTAACTGAAAATATAAAAGCATGAAGGTGTTTTAACTTCAATGCCTCAACAACCATACCCAATGCTCCTGGGAGGAAAAAATAGCCTCTGCTTGAACCAAGAAATGCATATTCCTTAAACCTAAAAAGTTTGGGCTTTGGAATGATATGATCAAGGATGTCAGCCTACTCACCTGTATACAGGTAACATTTTTTTTCTACACTTATGTGATGTTGAATGCAAATGGTTGTGTAATTTCTATTCAAAGCTTTTAGTTTTCTTTATCCCCTTTGTTTTGCTCTCTGCAACATGAATCACTGGTCTATCTATAACATTTTTTTACATTGCCCAAGGCTTTACAATTATGTTATCATTACTTATTTCATAAATGTGATACATATAAAAAAGGAGTCTGCAATATCAAGCCCTGCATAGATTAAATGCAAGAAATGTGAATATACAGGCTTAGCTCTGAATGATTCTGCTAATTCATGAAACAAAAAATCCTAATCTAGTCACGACACACTTCTCAAACTTAAGATATCCTCTTCACACTACCATTGCACAAAAGAGTAAAACAGTCAAAAATTTCATACCTGATAATCATATTTACATTATTACAAATTAAAATTACTGGAAAATAACTAGCACTTCTAAAATATAACCAAGAATGAAACACTCAGTACAAAATAAAATACCAAATATCTGTGCTCTAATATGATTCATATGATTAGATGTTTGAGATGATTCAGTGTATGAAAAAATATGATTAATTCAGGTGATGATAAATGCCATAAAAAGAACCATAATTATTTTATATTGCATTGAATACTAAACACCTGACTTGTCTGTTACAGAATAGTCACCAAAAGGAAACCATGAGGGTTCCTGAGAGTTGAGAATTTAGGATGAAGTCTACAAAAGGAAAAAAAGGAGTTGTATACCAAATAAAGTGGATACATCTGAGGGATATAGGGAGCACACTTATTAGGTACTGATACCAATTTTAGGGTAACATATATTCTGTGATACTAAATATTTACAAAACTGCTTACACTACTGTATTTGAACATTTTTTTTCTTCCTATGCACATAATGCAACACCTTACTGTAGGCAAAAGCAAATTGAATTAGGTCTTATTTCTCAAGGCTTTGAGGAATGTGAACAAACACTTGTAACAATTTCAAATAATCTACACATGAACTTTAACAAGATTGGTCGCCTACAGAACTTGGAGGAGTATTCTTAGAGCGTGCTTTGGAAAAATCTAATTTAAGGTATGCTTCAAACATACGGCGTGCCTGAGCTAGTACCTTATGCACATTGTGTTGCCGAACCATCTTGTCAAAGTGCATTGCCAATTCATTGTGGTCCATATTATTTTGCATGATGTGCTCGCGGTGCTGCAAGAGAAGAGTCAGGCACAGGAACATGAGAAAAGGATTACCACCACCAAACTCCTCAGGGGGTGGCATTGTCGGCACATGATTCTCACCAGAGCTCATGGTTACTTGCCATCCAGTAACTTCTGTCACCTCCTCACAAGAATTGACACTGATATTCATTGAAGTGTCATTCTCCTCTGTCTTTTCTGAAGTTTGATGCTGGCCATTAGTCTTTGGTTTTAGCTGCTGTACCACAGATGGCTGCTCCTCTTGACATATTATCTGTAATTGTTGGTCAGTCTCTGGTGAGAGTGTTGCCACAGGATTCTGCCAAACATCAACTTCCCCACCATCTGAGTAAACTGGTACGCCAACATCTGCATCAGAATCTGAGAAACACCTTCTGGACTTATTGCTGGCTTTCATGTCTCCTGATATTTGTTTAGCTGCCTCACTTTTTTTTCTCGTGGGAGTATTCTTGGAATCCTTGCTTGGTGAGCCAGGATTACTTTCAGTATCTGAGTCTCTATTTTTTGTTAGAAGCTGGAACTCTCTTAGATTTCTAATTTTTCTAACATTCCTAGTAGGACTATCTTCTGGAGATGTGTTTTCCTCTCTGATTCTATCAACATTAATGCCTGCCTCGCCACTAGGTATTCTTGTTCGTAGGTGAGATGTGTCAATGGGTTGAGACCATGTTCGACTTAGTCTCTTCCCACCTACACTACCATCTGCACCATCACAGTCAACACTAGCCGCCCTTCTACTAAGTATGGCAGCAAGGCACTCAGCACTTCTGTTTGAAACACATGACCTCTGACGTCTTAGGGCACATACATTGGCATAATGGTTCTGTCTTGGTGTTGGTGGTGGAAGTGGGACCTCCGGTTCTTGAACAGGATTAAATAAAACCTGTAATGTAAGATATTCTCAATTGATTTCATTAGGTCACAATAATTGCTAAAACAACAATGGAATCTAGCATGCTGATATCCGTCTTTCTCTACAATCAATATTTACTTTTATAAAAATTACTTAGCTCATTTCATAAAAACTTGGTACTATAATAACACACTCCTTGATAAAAGTGCCTTGTCCATTCTGTTAAAAGTCGTATGTAGTTTCTCTCTTTTCCAATTCAACCCAGTGATGCTGGGAAGGCATGTATATAAATGCTCAGTCCACTAAGAATTTAGTTTATTAATTTTGTTTATAGATAGATGACTCTAGAAGTACTTAGTCAATTAGTTAGCCAAATTAAAGTCACCTGTTCACCCCTTTCTTTTTCTTTTTTTAACCCTATCAGTATTGTTACTAACATTATAATAAACATGAAGTCAATAACTATAATGATAGTATTAACCCATTTACGATGGGTGTCCCACATTGCCGGGTGTCCCACTAGGATGACGCTGTATCAGGGCTCGCACTCCAATTCAGCAGCAGGCCACTGCCGGCACACAGGCAGAGTCCGGGCCAGCCCTGCATGCCGGTTTTGTAGCCACCCGAAAACTTTTATTTTCGGCTTCAAAATATACCCGTATTAGTGGGTTAACCCCTACAATCCAGGTGTTGTTGTTGGTCCCGTCATGGAAAAATCTGGGTCGAGGGCCAGATGATATGAACATGTCATCAAATTGGCTGCGGGCTGAGTGACACTCACCATAAGTGCACAAACCTTTTGAAATGTGATTGGCACTTAGTAATGGGCTTTTGCATTATTCCCATCCATAAACAAATGTGGAATGCGTGACTGGAAGAGCACTGGCTTTAAGGAGGACGCCATTTCTATGCTCCACATCATATTCCTGGCCACTGTGACCGGCGGTACAGGTAGTATTACAGAAAATTTAATATCAATCAAAAATAAGATATATGACACAACTAACCAAATGCTACATTTTTTTTCTTGCACTGAGTTATTTACTACATAGACAGATGATATGGAGTCTGTGCAAGGGAAATAAGCTATTACCCTCTGGATAAAGCAAATCATAAGATAAATATGGACATTGGAAAATGGCAAAAAAGCTAAAAAAAGTTTATGCAAAATAACTTCGTAAAGGGGAGGGGCAGAATCTTGTCACTACTCATGAGTGTTTGCATGCGCCAGCCTATGCACCGCACAACCAGGATATTGGCCACTTGTGTAACCCACTGCCCATATTTTTGGTAATTATTTCTGTGATGCATCCAGATCCAGCAGGTTAAAAAAGATCTTGAATATTCAAGAAATGGGGCAATCCAGGTGCAGTGAGGCAAACCAAGTAATTGTCTCCTTGGTAACTAAATTCTTGTGGAGCCATCTATGCATAAGCAAAATTAATAAAATACTGTGGACAGTTAATGGGTTAAATATTGCTACAATTGGTAATAAGAAAAAACAATGCAGAAAAATGCCTACTTCAAAATTATCATGAAATTCAACTTCATAACTGCTAATATTGACTAAACACAGACTTAATACCATGAGGCAATTAGGGTATTTTCATGGTACTGGTAAGTGTTGGGAGGATGAGGTGGGTGAATCATAGCAGTTTTGAATAGCTACATGAGTGAAGATTTACCACTGATGGTTAATGATTTTAAAAAATAAATGTGCTAGATATCAAAAGTAATACAGCAATATGGTACAGTATTGTGGCAAAAAAGGGGAAAAATGAGTTAATGATTCGGATAAAATGTGTTAGATGAACATGAGGTGGAGGAGGATAGATAGGTTGAAAAGTAGTGGAAATGGGAATAGAGGGATTGGAAGATGGATGAGGGAGTGCAGCATTCTGTTGGGTCCTGTTTATGAAGTTTTGGATGTCTTCAAGGGTTTCTAGAGGCGAGTTGAGTGGAGGGGGTCTGAGAAAGAAAGGTTCTCTTGTAAGGAGGTGAAGAGGGGATAGATGTCTGAGGAGCAGAAGAATAGGATGTGGTAGGAGAAGATGAAATGGAACATTTAGGCTGCCTGGTGCACCAGGTAAACTGAGGAGGAGGGGTAGGCATCAGGGAAGTGGTAGATATTGGAGTATCTGTATTTACATATGAAAAGGAATTTGACTGGAGAAAGAGAGGTAGGATGGTTCTGGGTAGAGGGATGAGCTACTGGAGGAGATGTTGTGACATGTTGAGATGGGAGGGGAGCAGAGTGAAGGACAGTCTTGGAATAGGTAGAGAGAAAAACCTCGTCACTGTGCTTCCTGTCTGGCTTCATGTTGAGTGAGGCCTAGTTTGAACCTGAGAACTGCTACCTCACATTTGAGCTTTTAAGCACGGCAGCTCGAATAAAATGTTATGGGAGCCACCAAAACTGGTAATGACTGAACAGAGCAATTTGAATTGTCATGACCAAGTTGGGCACATATAGGACAACAGGCTGTGGCACAAGTGTTGGGCTGGGTGGCTAAAACTTCAACAATTCTGACATTAACGGGGGAAGGTTGATGTGATCGGACAGGATTTTATAAACTTCATGGGGGCAGTCATGTCTAAGGAAACTAATCTTGGCAATATTGACATGGAACTTACGCTGGCCTCTTTGAGGAATAGCGTAGCACTGTACTGCCACTGCATCATAATCAACAAGACAAGCAAGAAGGTCGTTTTCACAGTCTGACCAGTTCTTATCATGGATAGGACAATCAGTCAGGGAGACAGAAACAGTTCCAGTATAAGTATTCAGAAAGGAGTGAGGTTCAGCAGAAAAAGGTTTGTCAGTGAGGTCAGTCATAATAGATAATGCACAAGGCTGGGACTCAGATGTAACTGTGACAAGGCGTGAACAATTGGAACAACTGTGAAAGGACATTGCTAGAAAAGAAGGGTATTTTCATTTTCAGAGTAAGGAGCTGTGAGGAGACTCACAAAGAATTGATACCACTTAGCTGGGCCAAAGAGAGTACTCAAAAGGTTTGTTCAGGTGGAAGCAGTTGAAGACGGATGTTGGGGTGGTGTATATTGGAGTAGTACTACAGGGAGGAGGACAATGCAGATGAAGAGTAGTAATACAGGGAGAGAGGGTAGACAATGAAGAAGACCCGAGCAGTACAAGATGGAGTGAAGAATGTTAAGATAGAAGAAGGGATGCATTCTGAAGATTGAGTAATGACCTGGGTGGGTGGTTCGTAAAGGATAGTTGTCTGTAAGCATTAAGGAGGGAATATTACAGGGTTTGTACACTTTTTTAATATCAAAATTCCATAACTTTTCAGAGTGGTTTTGGCATTTTCCACAATAATTCACATTTTTTCTTAAACATTTGATATATATTCACAATGTATATGACCCATTACAACATGTACAGTGACTGTATTTCAAAATTGACGTCAAATCTAAAAGATTTAAACAATGACTTGTGAGTGTGCTTTGCTGACACTTCAGTGACTAGTTGCTTTATAATGGAACAGCATATATCAATTTATGCTATGTAATTTTTCAATTTTTCATTCAGTTACCTCAACCTTATGAAGTTTATTTTGATTTCTTTCTGAAGATTTTCTCAAATTATAAAAGGAAAAAAAATAAATCTAAGTCAGAATTCTAAACTTTTTAAGGACACAAATACTGAATTTCCATAATTTTCCAAACTTGAAAACAAAATTCCATAATTCCCTAGGTCTGGAAATTTCCATTTAAATTTCCATGATTTTCCATGATTCTCCAGGACCTGTCAGAACCCTGGTATTAGTATCCGTGATTGGAGCCATGGTCAAGGGAGAGGCAGGGGTCAGAAAACCAACAAAATCAAATTCAGCTAGGCTAGTTGGTGAAGGGTTAAGCTTTAACCCACTAACGACGGATGTCCCACATATGAGACACCCAAAATAATAAACATTGCCGGGCGTCCCGCCAGTGTGATGCTGTATCAGGGCTCGCTCTGACACAGCAGCGGGCTGTGGCCGGCTGGCGGGCAGAGTCCGGGGCAGCCCCGCCTGCCGATTTTGTAGCCGCCCGGAATTTTTCATTTTCAACTTCAAAATATACCGGCGTTAATGGGTTAATGCCCTTTATAAGGGTAAGAAAATTCTTTATTGGCCATGGTGAGCCTGAAATAATTGGGGAAAAGAAACAGTCTACCCCTCAGTATACCAATAAAAGATAAAAGCTAGGCAATTAGTCAAGGAAATACCAAACTCATAGCTCCCAGAGGCTGTTCATGACTGACACAAAGCTAGCCTTTCATCCTTTTAGCATGGCTCTCACACGTTAGGAAGTGGGCAGAAGAAGGGGATGAAGAAGAGACAGAAAAAGAAAGGGAGAGAAGGAAAGGCCATACAAAATTATTTGAGGTGAGGGCTGAGGCTTAAGGTAGGGGTGATCCCTTACATTGCGCCCTAGTCTCCACAACCTAAGTCCCCCCCCACAACAACAAGCAAAGATTTGGGTGTACCACTGATGAGTGTGAATTTCATTTCTATGAATGAAATTCATATGTTTTAACCCCTTTTATAACACAGGAACCAATAACATATCTTTCTGCTACAACCAGCACTTGAAAAGGAAATTAAAAAAGTCTCTATGGCAATTAAATAAAGTTTCTTTCATTAAAATTTACAGAAAATGATAAGAAATATTGTGAATTTTCTTTTTTTTTCTTAATCCACTGGTGACGGGATGGAATCCTATCACATCATGGAAAACTAAGGTAAATTTTATAAACCTGTGAGATTGTTTTATAAGGATATCATTGACAGTTTATGCTAATTTTTAAATTGGATAGTACACACTGCAGGCTGACACAGCACAGCAACAGATATATATATATTTAAAGCAAGAATTATTGATTTTACCATCCTTATCCCCCCTTTTCGGAGACAGTCCCGTTCACTTTGTAAGCTCCATTTGCTACCATTTACTTCCATGTACAACAATAAACATCATTTTGGTAAAGAAGTGGTCAACTGAGTTTGGTGATCCTTAGATATAGCAACTGGGCCATATACATCCATAAGGAATAAGTCTAGAAAAATAGTATAAATTTCACATTTTAGGAGGGGGAAAAGAAAAGCATATATTATTTCTAACATCCTCTAGCCTTTTCTTAACCAAAGAAAATGGAAATAAATATACCTCATAAAGTGGAAGAGATTCTGCTGGTGGATCTGGAGGAAGAGAACTCCACAGAACCTCCAGCATGTGTAGAGCATCATCAAATGCAAACTCTCGCTTCAACTCCAGCAGCAGCCATCGATAGCAAAATAGCAAGTCATCAGCCTGCAATAGCATCATATGTAATAGTTAATCAACATGATGTACCTTTGTAATTAATGAAACCTTTGGACATTATTTCTGCTTTGCTTAATTCAATTATGCATAATGCAGCCTGACATTCATGGGAACTGCTTTGTCTAAAAAATCTGATAGTATAAAATTCAAAGTAAAGAATATACTACTTTCACTAACAAACCTGATGCAGCTGAAGGTATGTAAAATATTCCAAGTCATAAAAAATGAGAGCTTCTGTAAGGTGCTGGAACTTCAGAGTCATAGCATCTCCATCTATGTGGAAATTGGAATGCACTCGGGCCATGAGGGCACAAAAACACACATAGGCTTGTGCTTCATCACGCATAGTGACTAAGAGAGGAGAAGCCAAGTCACTCATCCCTTGACAATAACCAACAGAAGGATGATTCAGAGCATACCTGAATGTAATAGAAAAGTACATTATCATTACTGTTACACAAAGTAAAATAAATCCAATTTGACTATGATTGAACTGCAACCATACATAGAGCACACAAAAACCATTAATCTTAAAGACATTTCCAACAAAGGATTAATCCGTTGTCAATTATTCCAAAACTGGATAAATATTTACAGCTTTTATCTTCAAGTTTTTAAGTAATTTTAGGGCTCTATTTTCATTAAAAATAAACAAAATAAGCAGTCCATTATCAAAGATTATTAAAACTAATCCTCTCTCTAACCAGTGAGCCATGTTATAGTGAAATAAAAGTATGATACAGCTTGTACATACACACGGATTATGGTATGTTCATTTCACTTTGAAGTTTATAATAATTTTCACATTGAACTTGATTAGGAAAGAATGCAATATATTCACCAGTTTACATGACATCACGTACCAAAATCACCTACCGCTTGACACAAAAAATAAAAAAGCATTTAAAAAAGATGATACTTCAGTATATACAGGATTTAAAATTTTGTATTGAATTTAAGCCTTTATTTCTGTATCCAATGTCTTATGCAGGAAAGATCGAGAGAACAATTTACTTCTAGAATAGTTGAATTTCACATCAAATTACCCATCTGTACCTCGCGTTCCATTTACATTTTAAAACTAGTTTAAGACAAAGAGTGCTACAATTATTTTATACATTTTGTTACTGCTTTCCAGTTACACCACTGGATAGTAAAGCATTTAAAAATTTGATGATACAAAAATGTATACAATATAACTGTAGTTAAGAAAATAATATGGCATCCATCCATACAATATCATAAAAAGATGTTATTACTACTTTTCTATATCTCTGTGATATAGGATCTTAAGATGGAATACTAAAATCACAAAGCAGCTGGATATCAAATAAAAATGAAGTGGTTGTAGCATCATTGTTTGTGAGATAATTTAATCCAATGCCACCTGGAACATGTACTGTCCACCATAGTTTTACTTTGTGATAGATGGCTCTGCAAGTGCTTATCTGCTAAGGATCAGTTAGCAAACCAACATGAGCTGACCTAGTTTTCCTTTTCTTGACTTTTGGGAAAATGTGCTCTTTTCATAATGCTATTAATATTGAAACTGTTATAATAATTATTGTCATTATGATTATAATACTATTATCAAAACATTAATAGCAACAAAAGAACAAACAACAATATTTCATAAAATAAACAAAGGATTAACAGGTGAGATAGGTAGGAATAGTAATTGACACATTGGTGATTAAGCACTTGTGGAGCCATCTATGTATTAGCACAATGAATAAACTAAAATTACAATGGACACAGCATGTATGAACAGGCTATCCACAATGGCAATGGTTTAAGAGTTAATATAATATCAAAAGCAGATGGCTGGTGTACATATTTCAAGCAAGCAAAGCCTAAATTATGAAATCTATAAAACAGTTCAACATGTGTAAAGTAAATTTCAAGTATGAGGTATGGTCAGTTTATCATGATTTAGTTGCATGATTTCTATTCTTGAAGATATTAAGAAAAAGTGATAAGTATGGTATGAAAACATGAACCAGGTACGTATCAATCACATTTTGTCACAAGGATCTGCTGCATTAAAATTCTCAGGGTACACTAATTTAGAACAGACAACAGGACCTATGGATTATTTACTCCATCTTCACAAGGATGGTGGGTTAAAAGAGA
>NW_020868616.1:409468-411968 GCF_003789085.1 Penaeus vannamei | reverse complement strand
ATATAATCATATATACATATACAACTATTTAGTTAATTACATATATATAGGCATATATTATCGATACATATACATATACCCATATACATATATATACATATATTTTGTATATATATGTACTATATATGTGCACTACTACATATATATATATATAGCCCTTATAGATGCGTATAGTATAGGTATAATACCGTGTACTACTCATAGCTAGGGATGTATGCTGAGAATGTCTGTATACGTAATGTATGTAGGATATATATATATCGTATGAATATTAAACGGGTATCCATATATATAGATATAAACTATAGGTACCTTTATATAATAGTAATAGTATATAGATATATAGTATATATAGTATGTAGTATTATAGTGTAAATATTATACACAAAAATAAATATTACCTTCTATAAACTGCTATAATACAAAATATGATATATAGAAATATAGTAAAGTAGTGATATTGCATATATATATATTATTATATATATCAGTATACTATATATATTTATATATATTATTGATATAAAGACTGTATAAATTTATATACATGAATATATATACTAATATATATATATATGTACTATAATTATAATATATATAGTAAATATAGATTATTAACTACTATAATGGTATTTAATATATATAATAATATTAAGTTATATATAATATTATAAATATATATAGATATATAAGGTATATCAGGTCTATAAATAGTTATATACTATGATTACATCTTATAAATAGTATATGATACTTTACAAAATATATATACATTTATAAAATTAATAGAGTATATAGCTAATACTATATAATAAATATTGTTATAATATACGTACATTTATAAATATACTATTAATATTATGAAATATATAGTATAACTATTTTAAAATATACAATATTAGTAGAATTTTAATAAATATATACTGTAACTATATGACTATAGCGTGATTCACAAAAGTATAGTAATATTATATAAATATAACTAATTTATAAATGATATATAATATAATCTATATATATAATATATACGTTTACTAAATATATATATAAGTAAATTTAAGTAAAGTATATGATAGGGTAGTAGTACGTTCATAATATATATAATATCCATATTTATAAAGTATTACAATATACATATATATTACTATATATGTATTTATACTTAATAAACATATATAATCATTGGACATAGTAATTCATCAAATCATCATCAATATATACTAATACCACTAGTTACAATATACACAATTTATAAATAATTTTATATAATACTATATATATATATATCATACTATTGAGTAAAATACCCGATATATATATATATATTAGCATATAATGTATAAATATGCTATATGATTCAATATATATAAATAGGTACCAAATAATAAATATATAGTAATTACAGTATTGATCTACTATATCATATAATATATAATATACAGAGTATTATAACATATACCATTAAATATATAACATATAATATTACATCTAAACATTAAATATATATATATTAATATTGCAAATATAATTATATCCTTATAGTATAAATATATAGTATAATATAATAAGTCACTATTATAAATATATATACATATATATAATACTAAGTATTCATATATATACAATATATATTTATACATTAATATGTCATTTTAGAGTTATATACTAGTATACTATCTATATATAGTATATAAGAACATAAATATATATAATAGTAACTATTATATAGGCTAGCAGTATAGTACAATCAGGTAGTAACTAAGATATACTATGCCGGCAATTCTATATGCATGTACAAATATCGATATATAGAGGTATATATAGCGCACTATACCTATACATAACAAGTGAGCGGAGGAAACTGCTTACATATAGAAGAGTGGAGCTACTGGACCATCGGGAGCTGGCAGCAGCAGCAGGGACGAGCAATAGAAGTGCAAGAAGGCAAGCGCGAGAATAGGGTCATACGCGAGCAGCAGGACCACGCATGGTCGTGGGGCTGCAAGCACAGGCTCTACGCCCGTTATATTACTTATAACTACCAACCTAGTATATATATAGACTACATATTATCATAAATTATATTATATATCAAATATATAATATTACTATATACATATGTATTAATAATATATATAGTACTTAAACTAAATATAAATATTATATATAAAAACAATATATATAGGTACTTAATATATACTATATAATATCCGTGTTCTATAACTATATATTATAATATATATACTATATTAAATATATATATAAATATAATATATATATACATATATGAATATATATGAAAGATATATATATATCAGTATAAATAAATGATATATAAATATAATATACAATAAATACTATATAAATAGATAGAATTATATAGATGTAAATATAATATATATTATATGATTATCATATAAAATATATATAATTATATAATAATATATATATCAAATATAATATATACCAATATAACTTGTTAACTAACTATTATATAGTA
>NW_020868616.1:401968-404468 GCF_003789085.1 Penaeus vannamei | reverse complement strand
ATACACCATATAATAATATACACATTATATATATACCTATATACATATATATCTAAACACGACATATACATGTATATAGTTACCACACATATATATACTCTCCAGTATCTAGTAGATTTAACTATTATGTAACTACCTATAATATCTATATATATATATTAGACCACACACACATCTTATACAATGCATATACAACATGAACTCATATATAGCATATATATACTCATATATATATATATTATATATATTATAAATATACAGAGTATTATCGGTATATGCTACTATTCGTATAATAAGATGTATATGTATAAATGTTACATTAATATATATAAATATGTATAGAGTATATATATGTATAAAATATATAATATATATAAAAATATAAAATAAAAATAAAAAAAAAAAGAATAATAAAAAAGATATAAAAATAAAAAATCAATTATTATAAAGAGTATAATGTATATATAGACACAACCAACGCACAATAAGTGTAGAGATGTGATGGTTATACTTAATGCAATTAATCCAACGGTCCCAAAGCACCAATAGCCAACAACAACAAATAATAGGGTCAATGAAACACAATGACAGATAAGTCATGATATATATAATGGTAATACAATCTATATATAATAATAATAATTAAAAGTTTAAATGAGCGTGGCATGTATCAATATAATATGAGAATATAACTAAACATGAAAAAATATAGTATATATATAATCATCATATTTATAGTGGGATTATGTAAGGCGAATAACGATATGATAGTAAGATAGATTATCTTAAAATTCATTCTACAAACAGCTAGAGAGTAAAGACGAAGATTGCTATAAATATAAGTATATTGATGTGGTATAAGATCCTGTTAGTTACCTAAGTACTTATTATATATTTATATATATACCGTGAATTCTTCCCTACGTTATATAATATAGCGTGCAGCATATAGAGGTAAAAGGAGTACATAACTAAGGTCACTATAATAAATATGGAAAGACCCTCAGGCGCTCACATGTTAAGAGTGAGGTATAAGCGAAAAAGCACTAATAATTACATATAATAATATATAACTATACCACACGCAATAAGAATAAATAGCTGAATGCATAATAACTAAAAGTAAGCAGGATTCTATTCTATAAGACCAGATATACCCATCAGTCTATAATTAAGAACCAGAAGAGTAGAGAGAGTAGTATGAGAAGAGTACAGAGTAGAGAGCGAGAAGAGAGAATATAGATAATATATATCATTGATCAAGTTATATAGAGAGAGATGAGAAGAATAAGAGAGAGAGAATATCATTCTTGAAAAAGATGATAGAGATATATACAACATAAGTAATGAGATGAAGAAAATAGAAATGTTATATAATAATAAGTATATTACCATATAAGTGCATCTACATATAATATGATGTAAATATCAGTATACATATATATACTATATTATGTATATGTACTGATATATAATGTACAATAATAAATTATATAACTATTAATACATTCACAACTCATTATATATATATTTCTCTCCCTCTATTATAAATAATGCCATATATACCATGTAATATGGCTATATCCATATATACCATACATATACATGTATATCTATAACAACATAAACATATATATACATTATATATGAGGATGACATACATTATAGATATTGCTACTTATATGGAATACATACACATATATATATATATATATGAATATAACCTATTAGATCAATACATATAGATACATTATATATATACATATTTCCTAAATGTAACATGTCTACCACATTGTCTACTAAATAGAGCTCAAAGAGAAATCTGAGACCTGACAAGTCAGATATTTAGGCATCAACTGTGATCATTTTAATTGTATAAATATAAAATTTGTGCATATCAAATCACAATACAATAATGCACCCAATGACTATGAACACAAAACAGCAAATATGTATCTGTGTTCTTGATTATTACACCTTAGCAATGATGTTGAAAGTGTTGTGAAAGTAAAAGACAAAAGTGACAAACAACTCAAAATTCCTTATGGTGTCATCAATGTTCTCACTCTGACAATTCACTATATGATACTAAAAATGAAAATGATCCACCTTATCTTAAAAGGAAATCATATGAAATCAAAAACATGTGGTTCATCTGATCCGTTTCACTCTATAATATCACTAGCTGGTCCATCATTCTGCCCGTCCTTGGAACTCTATAGCGTTGGCATTCCTTTGATATCGAAACTCATATTTCAGTTATAAAACTCGCTTTCGATCGAGTGCCTGGGCATGAGAAACATTAAGATGTGGTTGTCAAGTCTCCATTTCAGTTTCAGATGGAATGACAAACACACAAACGAAAAATATCGTATACCATTTTTTTCGTATAATCAATTCGATATACTGTCATGTAAGTACCCTTGTTACGCACCTGAATTACTTTAATTCTCACTGCATCCCTAGCTGGGGTCACTGTTGTCAATGGAGAAGCCATACC
>NW_020868616.1:394468-399468 GCF_003789085.1 Penaeus vannamei | reverse complement strand
TAATAACAATAATAATAATAATAATAATGATGAAGATAATAATGATGATGATACTAATAGTAATGACAATGATAATAATAATCATAATAATAATAATAATAACAATAACAATAATAATAATAATAATAATAATAATAATAATAATAATAATAATAATAATAATAATAATAATAATAATAATAATAAAATGACAATGATGATAATAATAATAATGATAACGATAATAATAATAATAACAATAACAACAACAACAATAACGATAATAACAATGATAATGATATTAATAATAATATCAATAATGATAATAATAATATCAATAATGATAATGATAATATCAATAATGATAATAATGAAGATGATGAAAATAGTTACGATAACGATGGTAAAGATATAAAAAATGATAATAATAATAACAATGGTAATGATAATGATAATGATAATGGTAATAGTAATGATAATAATAATTATAATGATATCAATAGTAATAATGATAATAGCAATAATAATTATAATGATAATAATAATGATAATAATAAAATAAAAATTATTAATAATTAGAAATAATAGTAATAATAACAATAATAATAGAAATGTTAGTAATAATCATTCGTAATTATAATAATGAAAATGATGATAATGATACCGATAATAATGATGATGTTAATGTTAATTATGATGATAGTAATAATAACGATAAAAACAATGATGAGGAGGATTGTAACGATGATAAGCATAATAATAATGATGATACTAAAAAGAATAATAATGATAATGATAATAGCAATAGTAACAGCAATCATAACAGGAATAATGATATTACTAATAACAATAATAATAATGGGGATAATAAAGATAGTGACAATGATAACAATAATGATAATAAAAGGAAAAATAACAATAATAATGATAATGATAACAATGACGATGATAATAATAATAATAGGAGATAAATAATCATTTGAATTTCATTGCATAGCTTACAATTATCTGAAAGCTGGTAAGAAACAAGAATTTACATGTACAATAAATATGCTAGATGTGTTTTTGAAATTTATCAAAAGGCAGATGGATGAATAAACACTGTCGAAATACATAATCACAGCCAGAACAATACATTTTGATAGGCAGCAAGTGATTTTTCGAATAAAGCTCCACAGTTACTAAAATATTACCATTTATTTTGTTTTGAATAAATTATATTAATGATATATGATAATAATGATAATGACGATAGTGATAATGACTGTAATAATGATCATGATAATGAAAATAAAATAATAATTATATTAGTAATAATACAAATGGTAGCAATAATGATAATGACAATAATTATCATTATCACCATTATCATTTATATCATTAAAACTATAGTAAAATAAATAATTAGTATAATTATGAATAGTTTTTCTTTCTAGAACCAGTTTGCTTCTTCAAACCCATCGGGTATGAAGAAATTTCTAGTTACATCTACTAACGAAATATAGCACGAAAAGTCGACGTACTTAATGAATAAGTGCCATTTTTTCCGGTGGCAATTAGGGTGTCTCGCGACACGACGCGACACCAAAAGCTGTCTTGTCATCGGAGGC
This sequence comes from Penaeus vannamei, assembly GCF_003789085.1. Taxonomy (NCBI): domain Eukaryota; kingdom Metazoa; phylum Arthropoda; class Malacostraca; order Decapoda; family Penaeidae; genus Penaeus; species Penaeus vannamei. Next base: position 397,879 of record NW_020868616.1, on the reverse strand, counting down.
GAGACTGGCCTATAAGCTCCGCCCATTCCTGTGACGTAATAGGAATGGCCGCGGTTGACGGCTTGCTATTTTACTGCACTGGCTATTTTTCCGACAGGTACACAGTATTTTCGAATATCAAATCCAAGAGGGCTTTTGATATCATACGGTGGGTACGAATATGCATGAAATATCCGAAGTAGGAGGAATGCATTGGCAACTCGATAAATGTTTACCGCCTGCTCGATTCCTGTCGAAATAGTTAACACAGGCCGGGCCACTCCAGAGAAAAGGCCCGGGCGAGGCATGACCGCAAACCTAACTGAACTGAACTGAATCGATTCCTGTCGCGTGAAAGGTGTCACGTTTCCCGTAACCGCTGGAAAAGATGGCAAAGAGCAAAATGAATGTACTAATTTTATTATAATCATTATGATCACTGTCAGTGTCTCTGCCATTATCATTGTCATTGTTCTTATTATTATCCTTTATTGTTATTATATTTGTGTTATCATTTACAATTAAAATGCTCAACATCACCACTGTATAAATAATTTTAACAATAATGTAGAAGTCAATTAAGTAACTCATACAAATGCAGTAATATATTTGTTTTTAGGAAAATTAAGTTAAAACCCATATTTCCAGGGGCGGGTCCAGAGAATTTTCCGGTGGGGGGGCACAGGGGGTAACAACAATAACTCTGGGGGCCGCCCAAAAATAACAAAAATTAAGGCTGCCCACTTCAATATTTATATTGTACAGTTACACATTATTTGTTCTCATCTTGCTTTTCTTGGCCACATTAAATCTGCTGGGTTCACTTTAACCAAGTGGTAGGCTAACACACAAAACACTCCGTACATTGAACATAGCAGTGTTCTTCTGTGTAGTAATAACTTTAATTCAGCACCACTTAAATTCTTACAATATTTTATAATAGAGAGACAAATACAATAAAAATATAAAATAAAATTTAAAATATAATACATATCTTAGTGTTCTGTGCAGTTATCAGTTTTAATAATACTAAGCATATTCATCTCAATGAAATTGAGAACAGCAACAATATCTTATACTTCAGTATACATCAGCAGTGTTCTGCTTTGTACAGTAAACATGAGTGCAGTGTACAATTATCAGTTTTAAGCACCTCTTAAATTTTCACACGGTGCAGCATCAGTAAAGAACTTAACGCAATGATTGACATTACAAGGACCATTGGGGGGGGGCACACTGGGTGGCCAATCAGATTGCAAGGGGGGACGGGAGGCCCCCATGCCACCGCCTCTGCATATTTCTAGCATGTGATGTAACATCAGAAGTAGGCCATTCAAATCTCAATTACCATTATGGTCCTTTTATCTTTTAGCATGGTTTTGTTGAAGCAGAACGACACTTTGTCTCGATGGGTTTTCGTACGCCCGACAGCGCTGATGCTTCGCCCAGAAGATTTGAAATAAGGCATCTTTTCCGGTGGCAATTAGGGTGTCGCGAAACGCAAGGTCTATATAAGTACTTATATAGACCTTGGCGAAACGCTCCGCGACACCTATCACGAGACACAAAGTGTTTCATAATCGGAAGCGAGACAGGCCTCTAAGCTCCGCCCATTTCTGTGACGTAATGGGAATGGCCGCGCTTGACGGCTTGCTATTTTACTGTACTGGTTATTTTCCAACAGGTAAACAGTATTTTGGAATATGATATCCAAGATGGCTTTTGATATCTTATGGTGGGTAGTGCGGTGTTATAGATATCCAATATAAGTACGAATATGTATGAAATATCCAAAGTAGGAGGAATGCATCTGGCAACTCATTTAAAGTTAACCGTCTGCTCGATTCCTGTCGCGCAAGAGGTGTCGCGTTTCCCGTAACAGCCGGAAAAGATGCATATAATTTAAATTATATAGCGGTGCAGATTTTTTTTACCAACTCATATTATGGAATGTTATTATATATGTTACCCATATATACATTGAAATTAAACAAATCTTGTACAAATCACCTATGAATAATATACAAAATGTTAATACTGCTGCTATTACAGAAATAAATTCGGTATGTTCACGTTTATTTCCTGAGTCTTCATTTCCCATTGATAATCATGGTAATCAAGGACTTTTTTTAATGCAAATTGCTTCACAAATAACCACTATAGCACGACGGAAAGAGGATATATTTGTATGAACAGTTTTTCGAAGGATATTTTGCTCAATGATCGTCGTGGAAAAGTATTGTCCTTGTGGGAATGACATTTTATTGTACTGCATTCATTCCCTTTTACCGATGCGGTGCACTTGATAAGTTGGTGATTCTGAACTGTTATCATGATGAGTGACGACAGTTTAACAGGTGATGTGTTAACTGAAATATAATGATGCTGTTTTTGGACGCATTTAACCAGTCATAACTAACCTAGAAGTGCTCTTCTTTTCTATAAAAAAAAAAAAAGAAAACGGACAATTTACTAAACTTAGATGCTCTTATAAATGTTATTGAATTCGGTATTCCTGTAACTCAACGGAATTATACATTACAGCCTGTCATATTGCTCGAAAATAATAATATGACTCATAATCTACACATCGATTATTTAATCAAATGACTCTAACAGCCCAACAGATAGTTCAAATAATAAAAATCATGCAGCACTTTGATATTGATTTGATTGTATTATGAGTGAACATTAATATGCTTATACTTAAAGAAAAATGATCAATAAGATAGATAATAAAACAGCGCAGGTGTACATATGACTACATCTGCAGACAAGCAAGCGAAGATGCGTCAGAGTATAAATATATACATACAACGATATCCATTTGCTTATTCATTTTCATATAAGAATGACATGCATCTATAAAAATGTTTGAATATCGAACAAATGGTAAAGGTTAAAGGTAACAGCGAATTCCGATATTCCTAGGTACTCTATGCAAATGGTATTATAATTATTCATAGCCAAACCTTTTTCATATAAAGAATTAGTTGTCTCGTGTTATCCTCATTTTCATCTGGTATCATCGTTACGGAAATTATATTTATGTACATTGACTATACGTCGCCATTAGAGATGCGGCGCGGGGTTTGAATTACAATCAATTTTGCAAAAATAATAATGCTTTATATTATAATACTTTGTTTACTGAAAGCCAGAAAGTTGTAATTCCATTCGTTTTACTCTCTTCAATATCCAGACTTGCCGTACAAGTGAGTTTAACTACAATAATGAAATTACAACAGTGCATTTGTCTCTTCAAAACTAGCATTTTCATCTTCTAAAGAACGCATCCTCGTGTTTAAAAGAAATAGGTGCACAACACTATCTGCAAAGCTTGTAAATATCCAAACGCGATTATTCAACATTAATAAATGAAAATATCCTAAACTCAAAAAGTGAATACAGTGAATAGTGTTTGAATCCATT
>NW_020868616.1:384468-389468 GCF_003789085.1 Penaeus vannamei | reverse complement strand
CTTTTTCTTTTTGTCTTGATTTTATCGTTCCACCAAGTAAATGGCGTGATATTTTAATTTTTATTGAATGTTTGAATATTTAGCAATTGAAACGTGTTTTTTCTCAAGTTTGTGGAATGTGCTATATGGAAGCACACTTTATACATGGAATATATAAAATTGGTAACTTATGCATTGAACCAATGGTGTGTCAGTATATTTACTGTATAAATCAGTGCCCTGGAATCGGTATTCGCCATACCGATACTTCGTATGTGAATGAGGTGTTACAAAGACCCTTCAATGTAGATTTTAATTAAGTTTCCTTTAGTTTCGTTCCGAATGGGTAATTGCCAGGTGGTGTCCGCTTCATTTACCAAACACCCGCAACTACTGAAATTGTGCAGAAAATCTACTCGGACTGCCTTCAAAGTGGAATCGATCCTTACAGGTCTCCGGGAAAGGTCATGGGGAGTTCATTATAGGACGGCGTCACTCCGAGCTAGTCCTGTGGAAGGCGAGTGTCAAGGGTCAAATCAAGAGGAAGTGTCGCTCGGCAGAGGAGAAGTGGCCCGTCGGGGTGTGGGGGTTAATTGACTCATCAGGGCGGATGTAGGGAAAGGTTATCTAAGGGAGTGGGGGAGATAAGGGTGTATTTAAGAATGATTGAAGTTGAGTTTTATGTTCGGAATATATTTGGCTTACGCGTGGGAAGACCATTGTTGCAAAGGGGGAAAACGTAATTTCAGGAGTCATAATGAATATCTTGTCACAGTGACGGCGAGACGGCCACAGACGTGCTCAGGCTTTTGGGCTTGGGGATCATATATATATACAACTTCAAAGGCCTTAAGTCAGCTCATCATTGAGTAAGCTGCCAAGACAACTCGATAAACACGCTCTGACTCAGACACCAGATGATGATTTACACGCCGATTTTGCTTTGGTTGGTCGTGCGCGCTCTGCTCGGCCATCATCGCACGTAGATAGGACCAGATGTCTGTGGATTGTGTGCAGAGGGCGATTTGCCCCCAGGGTCTCCTGTGTAGCCACGCCATGTGCATGGTGGGACTATGAGTGTGAGAGTTGGTGTTTTCACTCGCTGGGCTGCTCGGAGGCCCGGCGGGGGAGTGGGGAGGGAGAGCCGCACGTGTCTCGGAGGATCAGTTGCTCGGGTCTGGCTTTGCGTGTGCGTTTTATTTCGATGACACCATCCTCGATTCCTCCCTTGTTCTTACCTCAGGTGGCGAGGGCGAACAGGCAGGCGTGAGAGAGAAACATTGCTTTTGTTGTTTTACGGGATATGTTTAATATTATTTGCCTTGCCGTAAAAAAACGGCTTGCAAAGGGAGATGCTGTGTTTCCGTAGGCTTATCCCCTGTGCAACGTAGCTGAACAGGACCATTTCCTTAAGCCGCCTTATTGGACAGATGATTTACTGCTGGTTGACTGGCGTCGAGGGCGAGTGGACGCTTCAGATTAAGGCTAAGCTGCGGGTCTGCAGCACATGGAAAAGGAAAAAATAGACACTGGATCTTACAGTATCATTTAAACATAGAAGCTGTATATGCCCCCCTTCCACACAGACATATATCCATGGGCTACACTCAAACCCACCTAGTACGAAATTGCAGTGTCATTAATTTGAAGGATCTCAGGTGCAGCACTTCCTTGCAAAATGTTGAGATCACATTTCTGCTTCCCCTTGAAGCATCTGGTCGGTCCACTAGGATATCCCAGGAGGGGAGTGGGTGTGACTCCAGAGAGTCGTTGCGTGTCTTTGAGTTCCATTTCTCGCGAAAGGACGAACTTTCTGAGCATATTATTCCAAGTTTTTACCTTATTGGTTTTCGGCTGGCGTTTTTGGGTCTTCGTTCACAGTGTGCTACAAGAGCTCGTGCTTGCATGGTTGCTGAGTAGTGTTGGTTTTAGCAATCTCCCTGTTGTTGCGCTTTGTTATTTAGAATGAAAAGAAGTTTACTATAAGAGTTGACGAAGATTATATAGAGAGGTTTATTATAATTTATTCAAGCTGCCAATGTGTCCCCTATTTTATGTTTTTAAAAGTGTGAGTACAATACTCATATAATAGCTTTGCAAGAAGAAAGCTCCATTAGGTTGCTATGATGATCATAGACGATAGTCCCCAAGATGACCACACACCAATGGGATCGAAATCCGAACATGCTAATCAGTTTAACTTGTCCGACACGTTAATCAGTCGACCATTTCTAACATCCTGTTCAGATAAGCAATTCAGCACTGACCAGAGCAGTTCAAACAAACTGATGAGTCGAACAGTTGTTACATACTGATCAGATACTCCGGTTCAGCATACCAAACAGTGGGATAAGGCCACTGAACCGATCAGATAAACTAGTTTAGCAGCTGATCAGAGAAACAAACCGCACGGACTAATTGCACAAAGAAGCCCAACTCGCTAATGTTATGATCAAAGTACCAGTGATGGGATTTACACTTGCTGTCGGTCTACATTGCCAGAGATTTAGACGAGACACTCCAGTTTCAATTTTATGTTGAAATTATTTCGTTTAATTACGAGATCTGAGTAAATGCTGTAGATATGTTAAATATTTGTCGCCATATATACAGCTTGAAGGCGTTACAAGGATCGGTAACAAGAGGTTCTGGCATTCATAGAAAACATACAACGGAGTAGAGTCGCTGATAAAGTGAAGGCCAGCGGTTCGCTTGTGTTGACAGCTCTCTCTCTCTCTCTCTCTCTCTCTCTCCTCTCTCTCTCTCTCGCTCTCTCTCTCTCTCTCTCTCTCTCTCTCTCTCTCTCTCTCTCTCTCTCTCTCAATCACCAATCAATCAGTCAGTCAGTTTGTGTCTCTCTTCCCCCCTACCCTTCACTTCTCCATTCATTATATATCATTTTCACTTGGTGTGTATCTATATATCATTTTTTTCATTTTCACTTGGTCTGTATCTATATATCATTTTTTTCTGTTTACATCTGTTTACACACTAATGCACATGCACGGCAAAAAATACTTAAAATGTAATCATGTGCTTCTTGCCTGTGGGCCGGAAAGAAGTAGCTAGTAATCAAAGAACGCCGGAGTGAGCATTCGTTGAAAGGATGTCAACACTGGCTTCGCTTCCTTGATCGATACAGAACTCCAGGATTTCCTTTTCCCCTTTTCGCGGCGTTTAATTTTTCGAGGGCAATAATAATGCGGCCTTTTTAGTTATTGCCGATATTGATTGACGGTAATGGTATGACGATTATTTTTTTGTAATGATATTATTGTTTTTGTTGTTATTGTTGCTGTTATTATTATTATTGTTGTTGGTTTTGTTGTCATTATTATTATTACTGTTGTTATCATCATGTTATTTTGATAACTGTGCTACTCTTATTATTTTTCTTAGTTGGTCTTAATTATTACTACCAACATCACTATACCACTACCATACCACCACCACTACCACAATTATCACCACCACTCGTGTTCTCGCACTGTTAATGTCAGCATATTTTTTTATTTCTTCGTTTGTGTTAACATTGATTTCGTGATGATTATGACATTACTAATGGTAATGATAAACATTATTCTTATTCCAGTTAGGCACTTATCATCATCAGAATTTTTGCATTCTTTCCGTTTCTACTGATGTTATTATGTCTTCGTTAGGCATTGGGCTTCACTGGTGTTGGCGACGGACTGGGCGTGGCTTACGGGGTTGATGGGCGTCATCTCTTGAATAATTAATGTCCACAGACCGGAAATTTATTCACTCAGTTCTGTTACGTCCTAGCATTCGTTTGGAATGGGGCGTGTTTTTGTTGCGACAGGATTGGGGATTAGCATTGTTATGGGGAATAGGTTTTTGTCGTGCTGTTTCGATGTGGAATATGGAGGTGGGGGTGAGGGCTTTAGTCGAGGGTGAAATTAAGGATAGGGGGAGGGCGAGAGAGAGAGAGAGGGACGGAGGGAGGACGAGGAGGAGTGTTGGATAAAGGGGGAGAAAGCGACAGAGTAAGGAAAACGTAATGGCACGCGTACGAATTTATTTGACCTGAGGGAAGAGATCGCGTAGAATAGGGCCTAAGTGATTAAACGGGTGAACTGCGCACGCTTTGCAGTGATATGAATATGCTCCTGTATCCAAAATTGTCCTGATCTACCGAGGCCAACGAGAGACACGAGGATATGGACGGAAATGGGCAGAGAGAGAGAGAGAGGAGAGAGAGAGAGAGAGAGAGAGAAGAGAGAGAGAGAGAGAGAGAGAGAGAGAGAGAGAGAGAGAGAGAGAGAGAGAGAGAGAGAAACAGAATTTGGCAGGGAGAGACAGACGGACAGACATGGATATGATATGGGCAAGGGGGAGACATAGAGACAGACATTGATATGGACAAATTAAGGGCAGAAAGAGAGAGACACAGGCAAGCAGAGAAAGAGACAACGGCCGAAAGAGACATGAGTCAATGATAAAGAGCGTAGGGGCTGACAGACAGACAGACAGTCAGACATACAGACAGAGACAGAGAGGAGGTTAGGTTGAGGCGGAGAAGTGATCCTATTGGGATTAGAAGGGTTGAGGCCGTATTTAGGGAAGAGTCGTATGGCGCGGGTTAAGGTAAGGGGAGGGCGGGCGTGGTGCGCCATGAGCGAGAGGGGGAGACTGATGGTTATACCTGGCTGATAGATGGAAACTGGAGATGGGTCGAGGCGGGGGCACTTACCAGTGCTGGTACCTTGTGGGTACATCTGCGGCTGTGTGTGTTGGAGTTCGTGTTAAAGAGCGCACTAGCGGGAAAGGTCGCGTGTGCTTTTTAATTTTAGTTAGCAGTGATAACGCTTACCCAGCGAAGGTTCAAGTTCGGTGTTATTGCCCAAGAGGTGTGTACTGGTTAACATGTGGACGGACAGGGATGTCCGGATGGCGTTGGCAGTGTATTGGGTTCCTGTTATCACAAAATACGACAGGTAGCGCGGCGTGCGAATTAGGCCCACGGGAGATTCATGGTCGGGGCAGCCGGACAGAAGTAG
>NW_020868616.1:374468-379468 GCF_003789085.1 Penaeus vannamei | reverse complement strand
GAAAAATAAGTCAGCTCTATAAGCTTGATCTTTGACCATCCACTCATGAACAATGGAATTATTACAACACCCGTAATCCTCTTTTCCTTGTCCGAGCGTGGCATCAGTGTGCGGGCGGCTGACAGATGACACCTCCGAGACCGTCTGTTGGCCAACCCTGACCCGGCTTGTGGCCTCACGCAAGAGTGCGTCTTGGTTATTGCTGCTCCTGCGTAGGTGGGGGGGGGGAGTGGAATTATTGCATCCTCTATATATTCTGAGGTCCTGTTAAGAAACTGTGAATAATAGTGTTGTGAGGATTAACAGACGTTCAATTGCATTCATTTTTGTAGAACAAAGGTCGAGGTGGAAGCTACAGTGCTACACCGTATGTAATCTGCTACAAGATTCACTTCGTAGAAAGTTTCCAGCCCCCGCGGGCAATTAAGAGCTTGAACTTAAGAGCTAACTATATCCGGCTTTTGTTAAGCACAGTATTTACGTGTTAAGTATACCCCTGTTAGGTGATTTGCATTACGTGGGAGAGAAATTGATGTAACTATCAGTCGATTCGTCTTTCAGTCCCATCTCTTTTGCCGACGCCTTAGTGTTCCCCTCCTTCACATACAGATGCACACACGCATGAATAAACGCGTCTGTAATCTTCCGAGGAATCCCAGGGAAAACTGAGCCTTATGGTGTGTATCAATAAAGGTTATATTCAGCGAAGCGCATTGCTCCGGATTAAGTTTGCTGGGTGAGGAGTAGGAGGGGAAGGAAAAGAAGAAAAGAGAGAAGTAGAAGCAAGAGGAGGAGAAATAAAAGATGCTAATGATAATGATGATGATGATGATGATTAGCATTCATTATATTCCACCGTGCGGGAAGATGTCGAAGGTTGGTGAGAGTCGGGGGGGGGGGGGATAGGCCTCTGGTAGAAGGATAATTGCGGATGGATTTCTTGCGGTTGCATCGTCCTTCCGGCGCACGTAACGCAGCAGTCTTGATTACCTCGACGTTCATTCACAGTCATTGATAATCACTTTACACTATTTTTTAGAATTTTCATTGATGGGGAGGATGGTAGGGTATGGTTTTAGAGGAGAATGGGAGAAGTAAGTAGTGTTGCAAGGTATTATATAATTTACAATAAAATGTGCTATTTTTTATGTCATTTGTTGAAATAGGTATCGTGTATATAATTAGTCCAAGATTGCTCATATCTGAGGCTGAGAAGACGATCACTAGAGGGGTGCCACGATAGACGATGAAGCTGTGGTGGTCGAAAAAGTGGTCCAAGTGGCCCTGTCGAAGGTGTTGATGCGCGACCCAACCTTTAGACCGCAGATTTACAAGTTAAATTATCTTTGTACACACGGGAGGTTCCTGTCCGAGGTGGTGTTAAGTAACTTTTTTATGGGTGTAGGAGCGGCGAGGAAGGGTAATCAAGGCAGGAAAGGAAGGGTTGAGCTCAGGAAGGAAGGCAGGGTTATGATCTTCCCAACGGGGGGAGTTGAGCGTGAGGAAGGGGAGGAGCTTCACCTCGGGAGAAAAGGGTCGAGTTGGTTCCTTTGGGTACATGACTCTTAATTGACCTCCTCGATGTGGGTGGGAATGGCCCACGAGGGGTGGTGGAAGTGTAACAGAAGAAAGTTCTAGGGATGTTGAGATTCATTTTCTCTCTGGCTATGACTGTCGGAGGTTCGGAAAGTCAGTTATCGGAGAATCAGTCAAGGCAGGGACCTGGTATGCTATTAGCAATGAGCATGACAGGCCAGGTGAAACGTGGTCATATTTCCACAGGCCTTGATTGCAAGTTCTCTTTATGTAAAATAATGATAAGCGATGATCACAAGTATTGGTGGGAGCAATCATAACTTCTGGCGATGAGGAAGAGATACTGCGTTGACAGCTGCCGAAGGATGACTGTTTGATTGGGGGGATCAGCCGATATAGCTAATGCCACGTGACTTAATATATCATAAGGACTTGATATGGCCTCGAACCCGCCCAGAACACGAAGCCAGCGCCAAGAGAGCAAGGGCCAAGCAGCTGCACGGAGTCTGGACGCGGTTTCAAGTGCTTTCAAAATAAGAATGCTTTTCAAACACTCCAAGGAAAGCACTGCACTTGCTGACTTAACTCTGAACTTTATCGGCCAGTCCGCGTATACTTTGGCTGAAGAGACTCATCTTTGTAACAATGCCTTAAAGATTTAATTTTGTCTGGATGAATATTATATAAAGTTATAGATATTGGTTATGTGATAATGCTCTCAATTGTAATAAATATAAATGTTTTTTTAAGACATAAGAAATGTTTGTGTTTACACGAGTATATATGATGTAGGTGTTGCTGATGGAAATTTTATCATTATTATGATGATAATTACTCTTGGGCAAAAAATGGGGCATAGTAACACTAATTAGTAATGGTTATGGCTGTGATGGGAATGGGGAATATTAATGAAAATAATTAGTGTTGTTGTCATCGATTGTAGTGCGATAGCTCAGCTGCTGTTGCCATGTGAGCAAGCGCCCCCACACCGCACACGCACAGCCGCACACACGCCAAACCTGTGTGCATGTGACGGCGAGGAGTGTAGGCTAATGGCGGTGGCATGTGACGCCTCTGATTGCACCGATGAGCCCATCATTGCACCCGCCCGGCAATGCACTTGACGCGAGGACGAAGGGCGAACGAAAGGAGAAGATAGATGGAGGCGACGGAGAATTGGATAAATGTATTGAAGAAAAAGGTGGAGAGGGGGGAGACACAGGAAGGGGAATAAAGAAGAAATCGAGAGAAATGGATATTGAGTTTGAGATGAAAATGAACGATGCCCTAAAACGAAGGATGCGGAATAACCATGAAGTGAGGAAGACTTGGCGGCGATAATGGCCGCGTTATGTGTGAAAGAGTCTTTATTAAGCGTGGTGGAAATGATAGTTAGATATGGGCAATGGTATGTAGAATGTGATTGGAGGACTAAGCGGGGGCGGAGTAGAAATAAAGAAAGGAGGTGGAAGGGAGTAGAGACAGTATGGATCGATTCCCGGTTGATTACTCTTGGGCAACTTGATAGCAAGCTTTGGTGATATTTGGCGAAGGAAATGTGAAGAACGGAGAGAGGGATATGGAACATGGGAGAAATCTAAAAACAGCAAAAGAATATCGGGATATGTTTAAAGCGACTTTTGTTCGTAAATCCAGAAGTCAGTCGTGTACCTGTTCATGTGTTATAATAAAATATAGCTATTCGTCAATGGCTTCTCTCCTTTCACATTTCCGTTTTCTGCAACATCTATTTAGATGTGTTCTTACTTTCGATGCCGGGTCTCTCATCGCTGCCGTCATTTTCACCTCCGCCCCTGCTCTGTCGCCCTCAGGTCAGACTCATTAGATCCCGGCGCCTGTTTGGCCATGTGATTGGTTGATAAGTTTGTGTACTTGGGTGACTCGGTGTGCGTGCGACCGCGCGTCGGGATGTCGCAACGCCAGGGGCCGTCCTTCGCTGTTTTCGAGCACCTCTGCGCTCGTGTACGTGACGGAGGAACAAGTTGCGACTACTTTGATGGTGGTCGAGGGCTGTTGTGGCTATTTATAATCCGAGAGTTTAGAGTTAATCACGGAAAAGGGGAATAACAAAACCCAAAGAGTGAGGCCGTTCTGATATTGATCCGTTTGGCCCAGTGGGGCACGCTTGTTTCCAGGCGAGCCACAGCGATCGTTCGGTGTAGCCTGGCTTCTCTCCGGACCATTGCTGTGGAGGAGACTGTGGGCCTGAGATGGCTTGCCGCATCCTCCCAAGTTTCATCTTTGTCACCTTGAATTTATTCTTTTTTCCTTTTGGCATTGTCGTTTACCGTTATGCAACCGCCTTTGAAGTGGTGTTTAATCTGGGACTTTCGTGGGGAAGAAATACACTTGCCTGTCTTGTTCGTATTGAAAGCGAAGACTTTGATCTTCCTTGGTAAAAGCCAGTTGAACCCGCCTTCTCCTCTCCCTCTCGGGTCCTCTCTGCTCCTTCATAGCCTCAATACACTGGTCTAACTCGCCTCAAAACATATTTTTTCTTTTATTCTTTCCTGACCGTACTCTGACATTTTGTTTTTGTTGTCGCCCTCTCTCCAGTACCTCCCCTCGTGCCGTCCAACCACCTCCCCGACTGATCCTCCGGCCAGTTGAGTTATGTTTCACCCCGCCCCCCACCCCACCCAACCCCCTTCCGCTTTCTCTCCCGTAGGTGCGCCCTGTCACACTTCTTCCTCATTACGTTGTCTCCCCCGCAAGCCCTACACCCTCATTTCATCTCCTTTCCTCCCGTCGCCACCCTTCCTTCCCCGTCTTCTCTCTCTCGGTTCCCTCTCTTCCTTCCCCCCTTCCTCTTCCTCCTTCCTTCCCCCTCCTTTCTTCCCCCATGCCTCCCCTTCCCTTCCTTACATCAGTATGTTTACCTTTGGCTTCGAGTGCTAGCCAAGTTTCCGTTGTTATTTTGTTTTTGCGCTTCGCTTGTTGCTTTCACGAGTGACCTCCCTTAGTGTTCTTCCCGACCCTTTGTGCGTCCCTGTCGCCCGTCGCTCCCCCTCGCGCCACGTTGCGGCGTCCTCGCTCGGTGTGCGGGTTCTGATTTGTGTGGGGGTTTGTGGCTTGTTCGACGCGACTGCGCGCACGCTCTCTCTCTCTCTCTCTCTCTCTCTCTCTCTCTCTCTCTCTCTCTCTCTCTCTCTCTCTCTCTCTCTCTCACACACACACACACACACACACACACACACACACACACACACACACACACACACACACACACACACACACACACACACACACACACACACACACACACACACACACACAAAAAAAAAAAAAAAAAAAAAACATACATGCGCGCGCGCATGTATGTACGTATACAGGAGAGAGTGAGTTAGTGAGTACATGAATAAAAGAAGGGGAAGAAAAGAAGGAAGGAAGGATGGCTGAATGAATGAGATACAGAGAGAAAATGTTTTTTCATATGTTGAATG
>NW_020868616.1:369468-371968 GCF_003789085.1 Penaeus vannamei | reverse complement strand
CGATTTTCCAGGGTGAGACAGGAAAGGAATCATAGAGTGAACTGTTCAGGCCATATCTCGCGGCACTTTTTTCAAGAAAGGCTTGAAAGAGAGGTCGTGGATGATAGGCTACCCTGCCATAGGAGATTTTTCATTTTTATTTTATTATATAAGTTATTAATGTATGAAGTATGCTGTGGTACCTATTGTGTGACTTAGCGAGCGGAAACAGTGTTGTAAAACATACAAGACAAGACATACATAGAAGGCAAAACAGTGTGTCACTGGTCCATCTTAATGCGCCACCATGCCAACCGTTGCCATTTACACTTGCTTTTTCATGCTGCAAGTTGATGCAATGATAAACCGCCCAGCTGCAGTTTCGCTGTTGTCAGTGGTTATTAAGGGACAACGAAGTAAAAGAAGGTGGAGGAGGAGAAAAAGAAGACCAACAACAACAACGCTGAAGAGAAGGGATGATGTAAAGATACATAGATGAGTACTTGCAAAACAAAGTACGAGAAGGATAAAGTTGATAAGAAGTAAGTGGAGGAATGGGCGATGGAGTGGGAGTCTGGCCTTAGCAGCTGGAGGAAGGCCGAGGATATTGGCGGAGAGGATGACGTAGATTGGACAGAACAAACACATGGGGAGGGGGAGATTCGAGGTGGGGATTTGCGCGGCGTTTGTTGCGGTTCTCACCTTTGTGGTCCTTTCACGGTATTGCTCGCCACTTAGTGATGATGCGGTGCAGTGATACATTAAACAGACTTGATTCTTTTTAAGGAATCTCTCTTTTGGCGATGCGATGAACATGAAATCAGCATCAACCTTTTCATGTAGTCCCTTATAGTATTGTAATGAACGTAAACTCAACATTTCCTTTTCCTGTAATCATGTTGACATATTGTTGAGCATGATCTTGTACATTTCGCTTGCATTTAGTTTCATTTTGGCATTAACGCCTCTCTTTTTATGTAATCCCATTTTGGCACTATGATGAACATGACCTTATCACATCGCTTTTCATGCCATCCGCCTTTGTATTTTAAGTGTCTCGCACACGCTGTCAAAGGAGCGGTCGTAAAAGCTTGCTGTGTACGTACTAATGTGTTTCTTTTTTATTTTCAGGTGAGCGCAGTTTGACGTGTTTGGCAGACCGAAGGACGGGCGAGTTCCTTTTGTGTGTGGTAAGTACACCAACTCAGACCTTGAATGGCGCTCGGCGAGGGAGAGGGGGGTGAGTGGTGGGGAGGGTAGGGGGGCGCGAAGAGACCCTGCCCATGGGAACACCTCGACGTTATCTCCCGGTTCGGTCGAGAATAGGTCGTCGATCCGCTCATTTACTAGCTGTCAGCTGGCGCCGACCGGGAAGTTCGAGTATGTGTTCGCAGCTGGATACTCTCACGTGGAATCTGCGGAGGGCCGAGCAGCGCCGTGTAGATGTCAGGGCGCGTGTCCAACACCCGCCCCGTCGCTCATCGGGAAACCTATCCCCCGAACGACGCGGGAGAGATGGGACTTTCCTGCTTTAGGTGCGGTTGGTTCGATCACTGATTGGGACGTGAGTGGCTTTACATGTATCAAGATGTGATTTGTCTCTTTTTGGCGCAACGCTAGTTCATGTTGGAAGTAATTACGTTTGACCAGCAAGATGGGGAAACCTAGTACCTGAGGGGGCAGTGTGAGCACAATGAATTAGATCTATAAATAATTTTCAATTTTCTTCACGCCCATTCGCACCTGTCATTTCTTGAATCTGTAGGTGCATGTGCAAGGCAGGGAGGAAGAAAGACATTATGGCCTTTCTCAGAAGCATAGTTTTGTGACAGTCTGTTACGATGTTGGCACCAGTCACACGGCTCTGTTATGGAGCGAGTTGGTGCCGGACACGCCCATTTCCGTTCCTGCTGCCGGATGTGCTTAACTCATACACGTGTATGTGTTTGCGGTGTTGCAGATGCGCGCATGTTTGTGTTTGTGTGAGCATGCGTGCACACATGAATCAGAAATGCAATTTACAGTTTGGGTTCCATTTGCGTAAGACTAGACAGCCTGTTATCCATCTGAAGAGATCTGACGACGATATGTTCATTGAGACTAATTGGTTACAGTGTCGGGAGGAAGGCGAGAGTAGTAAAATGAAACTGATGGAGAGGGAGTTGAATAAGGGCGCGCGTGGGCAGAGGAAGGATGACGCCTAAGGTCTGCGGTACACGTGTTCATGGGTATCTCTCTCTCTCTCTCTCTCTCTTCTCTCTCTCTCTCTCTCTTCTCTCTCGCTCTATCTCTCTCTCTGTCTCTCTCTCTCTCTCTCTCTCTCTCTCTCTCTCTCTCTCTCTCTCTCTTCTCTCTCTCTCTCTCTCTCTATCTATCTATCTATCTCTATCTATCTATCTATCTATCTATCTATCTATTCTATCTATCTATCTTATCTATCTGATCTATCGTATCTATCTATCACATCTATCTATCTATCTATCTATCTATCTATCTCTCTCTTCTCTATCTCTATCTAATC
>NW_020868616.1:340836-355836 GCF_003789085.1 Penaeus vannamei | reverse complement strand
AACGGCCTGTGGGAACTATGGGCACGGTACTCCCGACTAATCTAGCCCTTACCTTTCACTAGCGATGGAGGTGGACCAATTAATGCCTTTATAAATCCAGGCTCCCCATGACCAGTAATGAAAATGTAACCCCTGTATTAGAGGCAATGAGGCTAGCCCCTTATCAAATAGCCCCAACCCAGGCTCTCCTTTGACCACGGCTCCAAACACTGAATCTACTACCCACTCCTCAATGCCTACTATTGCATTACCCACCCAAGCAGAGAATAAATCTCCAGAAGACATTCCTACCCACCCAACTTCCTCAAATTCATCAACTCTACCCCCGCAACCTTCATCAAGCAACCAATCCTCCCTTATTACTACCTTGCATCCTTATTCTCCATCATTCCGTAATACTCCCTCTTCCACATGTCCCCGACCATCCACCAACAGCCACACTACAGATATCTTAAATACTCTGTTTAGCCCAGCGAAATTGGACCGATTTTTCGTGATCCCTTCTACAGATCCTTTCTCAGGCAACACTCTTCTCTTTCAACAATGCCTCCAAAAACAAGTGGGCAGAGTCCCTTTCTATACCAGACGCGATCGCTCCCGTCTTGTAACAGTCAGATCAGAAACTGAATCTATAGCACTATCAAATTTAACTGATCATTCTGGCAACCCCATTCCTGCAGAACCTCATCCAACCCTTAATACCTGTACCGGAACTGTCTCTCTCTCCCCAGCAAACTGCCCAGTCGATACCAAAGATTGGTCAGACTGTGGAGAAGACGTATTAGGATGCCTCAAAGACCAAGATGTGAAATCAGTACATTGCTACACCATTCCTCCTAAAGGTCAACGAAAGAATCCGACCAACATTGCCAAAATTACCTTCCGTACACATGATCTTCCCTTACGTATCTACATCGGTGGACAAACCCTCCCTGTTTGACCATACCAACCCCGTCCCCGTCAATGTCAAAACTGTTGGCACTTTGGACATCCTGCCAAACATTGCCGTTCCACAGACCGATGCCCCATATGTGCCCAACCTGGTCATAATCGATCAAACTGCTCAGTACAAACACAAACATTATATGCTTAAGACACAAGATCCCATAATTCATGCTCCTTCCACAGAACCTCATCCAACCCTTAATACCTGTACCGGAACCGTCTCTCCCCAGCAAACTGCCCAGTCGATACCAAAGATTGGTCAGACTGTGGAGAAGACTTATTAGGATGCCTCAAAGACCAAGATGTGAAATGAGTACATTGCTACACCATTCCTCCTAAAGGTCAACATAAGAATCCGACCAACATTGCCAAAATTACCTTCCGTACACATGACCTTCCCTTACGTATCTACATCCAATATCAACTACAGCCCCAACCACTTCTACATTCTACCTCCCACAGACCAATTCTTTTGCCACTCTAAACCCAGACACTCCAATCTCAACCACAGCTCGTCTCAACTACAGCCCCAACACCATCCCCTCTCCCTCCCCGCACTACCCGCAGTAGACAGACTAAACGTTCTAACCCTTCTTCCCCTACAGCACAATCACCTCCACCTACCTTTACCTTTATTCCTGAGACACCAATCTCCTCTACCCCCCCCCCTCATAAGAAAACCTCTATCCCACAAAACTCTCCAACCAACTCCATTGCAGAAACAATTACCTTCTCACAAAACTCTCCAACCAATTCCACTGCAGAAACAATGGAGGGCATCCAAAGTTATATGCTTAAGACACAAGATCCCATAACTCATGCTCCTTCCACATACCTTGAATCTCATAATCTCCTTTCCCCTTCCCAGTTTGGTTTCCGACGTGCCCGAAGTACAGCAGACCCACTTGCCCATTTCGAGACATACATTACATCGGCATTTGCACGCCATGAATCCGTATTAGCCATATTCTTTGATCTAGAAAAAGCATATGACACCACATGGCGATACCATATCCTCCAACAATTGTCCTCCCTAGGTTTACGTGGAAACATGGGCGTTTTCATTAAATCCTTCCTTTCTAAACGTACTTTCCAGGTCAAGATTGCCTCTTCCACTTCATCATCCTTTCCTCAATTCGAAGGCGTCCCACAAGGAAGTGTGCTTAGTACCACTTTATTCCTTCTTGCTGTAAATGACATAGTCTCAGTCCTACCACCAGGAGCCAGAGCATCACTATATGTTGATGACTTAACCATCTATGCATCTGGCACATCCATACCAGATCTCTGTCAATTCCTTCAGTCTGCAATAACATCAGTAACTTCTTGGGCCACCAACCATGGCTTTCGCTTCTCTACCTCTAAATCTTTCCCCATCCTTTTCTCTCGCTCACGTACGGTCCCCAAACCCCCACTCTTCTTATATAATGCTCCACTCCAATACCGTTCTTCTGGCAAATTCCTAGGCGTTATATTTGATTCCAAATTGTCCTGGCGAGACCATATCTTGTACATCAAAGAAAAAGCTCAACGTCGCCTCCGAATCTTACAAACTTTCACATATCTCCTGGGGCTCAGATCGCAAAACTCTCCTCCATCTTCATGTTACTTGATTCTCTCCACTCTAGATTATGGATGCCATATCTACTCCTCTGCCTCAACCTCTCTTCTTGCTCACCTTGATATAATCCACCACAGCGGTCTCCGCTTAGCCCTAGGCGCCTTCCGCTCCTCTCCAGTTGAGAGCCTATATACTGAATCAGGCATGCCGTCCCTCTCTCGACGTCGAGCCCTTCTCTCTCTCCGATGCTATGCTCGATTTCACCAATTTTCCCTTACCAAACTAACTATTCCACAATCCTTACTTCATACCTTTACCTCTTCTCCACGTTTACCAACTCCTCTACGCATTCCCCCTTCCCATTCCCTCATCTCCGACCTCTCCCACTGTCTGTCCATTCCATTCCTCCATGGCTTATACCTAACCCCTGTATTTGCTCCTCAGTTTTCCCTGACCCACCAAAATCAGATATTCCCCCCTCTATCCTTCTCACTCATTTCCTTGACCATGTCTCCATTCATTCCTCCAGCATTCATGTTTACACTGACGGTTCCAAATCCATCTCAGGAGCTGGATTCGCAGTAACATTCCCAAATTGCACTTTCAAATACACCCTCCTGAATCTAGTGTCCTTACTACAGAACTATATGCACTCCTTTTTGCCTTAAGACGCATATACTCATCCACCTCTTCCTCTTTTACTATTTTTACTGACTCCCGTAACTCTTTAACCCTCATAAAGTCTATGCACTCGACCAATCCCCTTGTCTGTAAGATCCAGAACTGGTTGTTCTATCTATCCACACGTCACAAATCTGTCAGATTTTGCTGGGTACCCAGCCATGTTGGAATCCCTGGCAATGAACAGGCAGATACTCTTGCACGATATGCCGCAATGTCCACATCACCTCAAGAACGCTTCTCACATATTCCAGCTACGGATTACTACCCCCACTTTAAGACCTTCTTGTATACCCGATGGCAATCTTTTTGGTCAAGACTCCACAACAATAAATTACATACCGTAAAACCATCAATCTCCTCTTGGTCAGCTCCATTTCACAAAAACAGACGTTGGGAGACGGCCCTCGCACGATTACGTATTGGCCACACTCGCCTAACACATGCCTATCTGATGTCACGCTCAGACCCGCCCCTATGTCCTCTATGTAACATCCCTCTTTCAGTCCCACACATTCTCTTGTCCTGTCCACGCTTTAATACAGCACGTACCTCTGCTTTTCCACACCTATCCTCCCTTCACCGACCTCCCAACATATCAGACATCCTTACAGAATCCCACAGCTTCTGCCTCGACAACCTGTTCTCCTTCCTCAGACGCATAAATATCCTTCACTTGATCTAACTCCCTTACCTAAACCACCATAACCTTTTCCCCCATCTTCAACCTTTCAACACTCCTCTAGATAGTTGATACATAGCAACTATCACCTGACATCCCCTTTACTAGGCCGGTGCTTTGATAGAGCTGACTGGTGCACTTTCACTTCACTCTCTACTATCCCTACCCCTCCATCCCCCTTCTCGCCCATTTCAGATATGCTACAATGTTTCACAACCACGGTCGTAAGAGCTAGGCTGCCTATACAGCCATTCCTCGAACCTCAAGACCTTATACCTTCAAGTGTGTTCCATGGTGGAATTCTTATTGCTCCAAAGCGCTTCACTTAAAACATGCAGCCTGGAACAATTACCTCTACAAACGAGGTACCTCTAATCAGCTATCAACCCTTATCTCCTTCAAAAGAGCATCCGCCTGTCTTCGCCTACAATCCGGAACAGTACAACAAACAGCTGGAGAAATTATGTTTCCTCAATTACATATACATCTATTTCAGCTGTTTGGCGTCGGATCCATAAACTATTAGGCAAACATCCCCCACATCCAGCCCCCGTCCTCCATATTCGAGATTTTCTCATCTCTGATCCTATCCAAGTCCTTAACGAACTGGGCAACTATTTCCCCGACACTTTTCTTCCATGAAGCCCATCAGAGAAAGCACTCCCATCACCTTCACCCTATCCTCTGATGAGTCTTGTAATGCTCCTTTTATTCCTCTGAACTCAATGCTGCCTTACAAACGTGCCGCAGCACTCATGAAGGCACTGACGGTATTCACGATCGTATGCTTCGACACCTCCCATCCTCTCTAGTCTTCCTATTAACTATTTTCAACCTCATATGGACGTCAGGAAATTTTCCTTCTCATTGGCGAGCTCTTATCCTAGCCTTCTTGAAACCAAATAAATCGGGTACCCTCCCTCAAGATTACCTAGCTGCTTGTGCAAACTATTAGAATGAATGGTTAACTTCTGCTTAATGTGGTACCTTGAATCTCACAATCTTCTCTCTCCTTCCCAGTTTGGTTTCCGCCGTGCCCGACGTACAGCAGACCCCCTTGCCCATTTCGAGGCATATATTACATTTGCATTTGCACGCCATGAATCCATATTTGCCATATTCTTTGACTTAGAAAAAGCATATAATACCACATCGCGGTACCATATTCTCCAACAATTGTCCTCCCTTGCCATACGTGATAACACGGGTGTCTTCATAAAGTCTTTCCTCTCCAAATGTACTTTCCAGATCAAAATTGCCTCTTCCATGTCATCATCCTCTCCTCAGTTTGAAGGCTGATGTGATCCTCACAATGCAATGTGCTTAGCACCACTTTATTCCTTCTTGCTGTTAATGACATTGTCTCAGTGCTACTACCAGGAGCCCGGGCATCATTATTTGATGATTTAATCAACTACGCCTCTGGCACATCCATACCAGATCTCCGCCAATTCCTTCACTTTGCAATAACATCAGTATCTTCCTGGGTCACTAACCATGGCTTTCGCTTTTCTACCAAATAATTCTCCATCCTTTTCTCTCGCTCACGTGGAGGTCCCCAACCTCCAATACCGTTCCTCTGGCAAATTCCTTGGTATTATTTTGACTTCAAATTGTCCTGGCGAGACCATATCTTTTAGATTAAAGAAAAAGTTCATCGCCATCGAATCTTGCAAACTCTTTCCTACATATCCTGGGGTTCAGTTCGCAAAACTCTCCATTTACATGTTACCTTGATCCTCTCCACTCTAGATTATGGATGACATATCTACTCTGTCTCAACCTCCTTTCTTGCTCACGTAGATGCAATCCACCACTTCGGGTCTGCTTAGCTCTTGGCACCTTCCATTTCTCTCCAGTTGAGAGGCTGTATACTGAGTCAGGCATACCATCTATCTCTCGACGCCGTACCCTTCTCTCTCTCCGATGCTATTCTCGATCCCACCTACTCCTTCACCAAACTAACGATCCACGAACCCTGCTTCCTACCTTCACTTCTTCTCCACGTTTACCTACTCCTTTCTCCTTACGCATGGATACCCTCCTCTCCCATTCCCTCCGACCTGTCCCGTTTTTTGTCCATTCCGTTCCGCTACAAATCCACCTCCAGAGCTGGTTTCGCAGTAACCTTCCCAAATCGTACTTTCAAATACACCCTCCCTCCTGAATCTAGTGTCCTTACTTCAGAACTGTATGCACCCCTTTTTGCCTTAAAACACATATACTCACTCCCTTCCTCTTTCACTAGTTTTACTGACTCCCATAACTCATTAACTCTCATAAAGTCTATGTAGTCGACCAATCCCTTTGTCTGTAAGATCCAGAACTGGTTATTCTACCTGTCCACACGCCATAAACCTATCAGATTTTGCTGGGTACCCAGCCATGTTGGAATCCCCGGCAGTGAACAGGCAGATACTTTATCACGTTGTGCCGCTATGTCCACATCACACTAACCACACTTCTCACATATTCCAGCCACGGAATAACCGACGGCAATCTTTCTAGTCAAGTCTTCGCACTAATAATTTACATACTATAAAACTATCAATCTCCTCTTGGTCAGCTCCATTTCACCGGAAAAGACTTTGGGAGATGGCTCTCGCACACATGTATTGGCCACACCCATCTAACACACTCCTATCTAATTGCATGTTCTTATCCGCTCCTATGTCCCCTATGTAATATCCCTCTTTGAGTTCCACACATTCTGTTGTCCTCTCCACGCTTTGCTACAGCCCGCAGCCAACTATCCTCCCTTCACCGACCTCCCAACCTATCAGACATCCTTACAAAATTCAATACTTTTTGCTTTGACAACCTGTTCTCCTTCCTCAGACGCATATATAGCCTTCACTTGATCTAATTCTCTTACCTAAACTCACTGTAACCCATTCACTCATCAACTTTGCCCATCTTTAACCTTTCAATAATACTCTAGGTAGTAGGTGACGCATAGCAACTAATTACTAACTCAATCACCCTTCACCACCCTTTACTGTACCTTCCTATAGTGCTATATGACATCAGATGTCTAGCACATTTATTTTGCTTTTAACCATTAATCATTTTCTTCCCTCCCAGTATCTTGCTCGTTGCCGTGAGGGGCTTAGGAGACGGAGATTGGAGCCCTATATAGGGATTGCCCCTACCTTGGACTTCAGCCCTTACCTCAACTAATTTTGCTTGTTCTTTTCTTCTCCTTTCTTCTTCCATATCTTCATCCTCTTCCTCTGCCCCCTTCCTTAGGTGTGATAGCAGTGCTGAAAGGATGGAAGGCTGGCTTTATGTCAATCGTGAACGGCTTTCGGGAGCCTTGGTTAACTGCCTAGCCCTTACCCCTTATGGGCACCCAGAGAGGTAGACCATTTCTTTTCCCCATTTTATTCAGGCTCACCATGGCCAATAATGAAGAGTTTTTACCCTTAACAGGGGCATTAAGGCTTGCCCCTTTATCAACTAGCCTATTTAAATTTAATTTTGATGGTTTTCCGACCCCTACCCATCCTTTGATCACAGCTCCGACCATTGATACTAATACCCCCTCCTCGACGTTTACTGACAATGCTATCCATTCTGAATCACCCACCCAGGTTATTACTCAACTTCCAAAATGCACCCCTTCCTCTCTCCTAGCATTCTCTTTTCCATCTCCTACTGCACAGTCTTCTTCAATGTCTATCCCTTATTCCCTTATTACTCTTCATCCCCACTGCAGAACTACTCCACTCCGCACCACCCCATCTTCCTCTCGCCCTCGTCCTTCTACTGCCTCTATTTCTGCAAACCTTTTGAATACTCTCTGTAGCCCAGCCAAGTGGAATCGATTCTTTCTGATTCTCCCCACAGCCCCCTATTCTGAGAATAGCCTTCTCTTTTAACAGTGCCTCCAAAAACAAGTAGGCAAGTTTACCTTTCACAGTCGCTCCGATCGTTCACGCTTTGTCACTTCTGTCACTGTTACATCTAAAATCCCAAGCTCGTGCATTATCTACCCTAACTAACCTCACTGGCAAACCCATTCCTGCCAAAATCACCCCTCTCTTAATACTTGTACTGGAACTGTTTCTATCTCACCAAATGCTTGTCCTGTCTACAACAAGGACTGGTCAGACTGTGAAAATAACTTACTTACCTGCCTTGCTGAATATGAAGCAGTGGCAGTACAGTGTTACGATATGCCACCTAAAACATCTAAAACTTTCTAAAGATGATCGAAAGGAACACTTCGCTTCTTTACCCACCCCGTATCCCTCTGTTCCTACTCTTACATTTAAAGCATCTGCAGACATCCATCCTCCTCCTCAAGTTCCTCCTACACCCTCCCAACATACCCCACCCTCTCTATCACTCCCACTTTAATACTCACACGAATCCCCTCGATCACAAGTGTCATTCTCCAGACCCCTCCCCTCCAGACATTCTTCCTGATACTTCACCACCTTCCCCAGTCCCCAATTTATTATCCCCCAAGATACAATGCAATTGACTCAATCGCTCTACCCTCTTAACCTTTCCCATTTTACTAATCCCTGCTCTACTTCATTTACTTCCCCTCTTTTCCCTTTTCGTTACCATACTTTCCTATAACACCCTCTATCTTTTTACATCTAACACCCCCCCCTCTCCCCGGATTCTTCTAATTTTCCAACAGCCATCCCATATTGAAAATCGACAAAGTTTCAAGGACTAGATCAAATCTAGAAAAAATACAGACATTATGGTGTGAATTTTGAACAGATTCATCCTAAAGCTAGTGCTTGTTGCAAGCACATTTAGAAAAAAATACATATGTATCGTTTTTACAAGAAGCACAGGAAAAAAAACTAGATTTTTTATTCAGCTACAAAAAGAGCCCTAAAACGTGATAGGGACGACTACAAATGTAGTGTTTCAAAATAGCTTTTTTTTGTGTGTGTGTTCGTATATTTTCATAATTATTATTAGCTATAAGAATAATCTCCCTTTAACATTATCCTCTATCATTTACCTGCATTCCGAAGTATTGCGGAAATTCCAAGCAAGTAATAGTATCTCACTAAGCGACATTTGTCAGAGGAGGGTCACGCTGATTTTGGGTGATTATAGGCCTACATTGACTACTTTCGGAAATTTCTTTAAAACCCCATAAAATAACATAGGTATTTTGATTTCATTTTCGAACAGAAAAACCTTTTATCTAGTTGTAACCCAGCTATATATATATCTAATTACTATATGATACATATATATAATCTTACATTTTTTTCACATACGTATCTTCACACACATACATATGCATATACGCCTGACCATTGCTTCCTCTGTTTATTCCTCTCTTCTTGCCTCACCAGGCATTAGAATGTGTTGTCTATCTCTTCCACAAGAGCTATGTATTGTTGTAACGCATCCTTGTTCATCACCGTTCGTCACATGCTAACAACGTGACTTGTTGCGATCTTTAAACCAGTGTATAGGAGATCAAGTAGACTCCCTGCGGGGAGCCAAGGAGCAACACCTCGCTCCGAGGAGCTGCCGCACTCCAACATCCTATTCAGTAAAGGAGTCAAGACATCTTGGTTGTCTACCTTAAACCCCTTGCTCGCCATCTACCAACTCTTGTAGGACCCAACATTTGGGGCCTAGTGCTTATATGAAGCACTTTTTGACTTTTTGGTTTATGAATATTTTGCATAGACTTGTAGAACACTATAAAAAAAAAACATTTATGTCACTTTTACAAAAAGCACGGAAAATGCAATCTTATTGCAACAAGCACTAGATTTTTCCATCAGCTATAATATGGCCCATAAAACATTTATTTCTGACTAAAATTGCGTCTGCTACAGCTTTTGAAGACAACTTGAGTTGGGGTGTTTATCGGCGTACATTTGTCATATTTTAAAAATGGCAAATTTTGCACGGTCATTTCTCCTTTTCCTTTCCTTCTCTTCTCCAACCCCTTCTGCTAACTACTTACCGAGGTGTGAGAGCCGTGCTGAAAAGATGAAAGATTGACTGTACCAGTCATGAACGGCCTCGGGGAACCATGGGCACGGCATTCCCCTGTTTAGTCTAGCCCATACCCCTCATGGAGACCCTGAAGGCTGGAATGTTTCCCTCCATTCCATTTTCTAGTGGCATGTGGTGTGATAGGTGACCTTGTAATCTGACTGGCTGTTCTGCCCATGAAATAGTAACCTATCCACGTTAAGTCTACTGATTCGCTTCTGGATCAGGGTCTGCTGAATACAGAGGCGGGGCTTCCATGGTGGCACGAGGGGGGGGAGGGTGGCACCCGCTCGCCTGCAATCTGCGCACGGTGTGCCCCCCCCCCCAATGGTTATTGCCTCGTCGTAACGTCAATTATTGCGTAAAGTTCTTTACCGAGGCTGCACGTTAAACAAAGCTGAAACCTTGTTTGATTAGACAATGTTAAGAACTCATGAAGGTTTTTATTTTGGAAAAAAAGGAGGGGCTCCGCGCTCGTGTAACTTCACCAGTCACGTACTTTCTTTTTTACAACGGTGATGCTCCTTGGTGCTAACTTCTGTTCCACGTGAGCCTAATTTGGTTCAGTTTGCCTGGGAAATTGTTCTTAAACAACACTGTGTTTGCCTTTAGTTAGCTCTCCATCTGAATAAATGTAAACATCTCTCCACTGTTTCAGTAGGCTAACGTTAGCATCCTTCGTATGTTTCGCGTTTTGCGACATGAATTAACAGTCAACATCAGAATATCTTACCATGTTGACACTGTGATGTAACAGTACAAATAACATCTTGCTTATCCTTGTGTTTGTGGACACGTTTTCAGTGTAAACTACAGTATGAAACGGAGGCAGGGATATATCTCCAATTTCTTCACTAAGAAAAAAATATAGCGG
This sequence comes from Penaeus vannamei, assembly GCF_003789085.1. Classification (NCBI taxonomy): domain Eukaryota; kingdom Metazoa; phylum Arthropoda; class Malacostraca; order Decapoda; family Penaeidae; genus Penaeus; species Penaeus vannamei. The sequence goes on along the minus strand of NW_020868616.1, from coordinate 345,102 downwards.
GGAGAGTGCGAGGGAGTGTGAGAGTCAGATTCAGGATGAATGCAGCCAGACAGCTAACACAGACCAAAATTCCCAGGGCTAGACCAGCACTCATGGACTTCCAGGTGAAAATGCAGGTATTAGGGAAATGCCTTCAAATGTGTAATGTGGTGTTCTGCACGATTACAGTTATTTAGTAAATGAAGGAATTTAAATAACTTTTAATCACGTTAGTGAACAAGTGCAATACACTTAAACTTCTATATTTGTTAAACAGTTCATATATTTATGCTATGCACTTAATATTGTGTATTTGTTAAACAGTTCATATATTCATGCTATGTATTATTTTTAAAATAATTATGTACACTTTATAAAAAAAAAATCATGTAACTGTTTAATATAAATATTGAAGTGGGCAGCCTTAATTTTTGTTACTTTTGGGCGACCCCCCCCCCCAGCTTTATTGTTATCCCCAACCAGAAAATTCTCTGGACCCGCCCCTGCCTGAATATCAAGAGGACTTCCTAGTTCAAAAGCTTTCTCCAGATCTTGGAATACTACCACATATGTGACAGTGTTGATTGTGCTCAAGAGCGTGGCCATGATGTGGGCTGTGCTCATGTCCCTTGTAAACCCATGGAAGTGTTCATGTAGGGGTCCCAGTTTCAATGGAGCCGGTTTAGTACCGTCCTCTCAAGCCGGCTTGCTCAGACAGCTGAGATGATGCGATATTCCCTGACTCCTTTAGTTTTAGGATGGGAACTATATGTTAGCCCTCTTCTAGCTCAAGAGTAAAAGTTTCCCAGGATGGGTTGCTGGAATGCAAACTCGCCAATCAGGCCTTGGTGGGAAATGATAGGGTAGGAGATTCCATCAGAGCCCGGGGATGAGAACTGTTTTTGTATGTCTGCCTGGTTGTAGACGTTCTTGGTTTGTCCTCAATTCAGCTGCTAGACTGTGCTACTTGTTCTCGCAGAGAACTCGAACACCAGCCAGTTTGCCTCCAATTGAGGGTCTTGTGTGTATGTGGGGACTAGTAATAGTCTGTGCGACGCCCTGATTTATGGCATCGACAATTCTGGCCTCAAGCATATCCACGTTTTCACTCTGCAGGGGTTCATTGCTTCTGAGGCAGCAGGCCAGGGTATTCTGAATGGTTTGCCAGTTGGCTTTGTTTGCTTTCCATCTAGGATTGTGCTGTGGTATTTGGGTTGGACCAGCATCCAATAGGGTGGTACCAATCACTTGCAACAGTCCCATCGGCACACCATCTGATTCTCAGAGCTGTGTCAAAGGTGAGGTCTAGAACCCCCTCTGCCTCCTTGACATGCGTTGGTTCTTTGGTGTTAAGAAAGGCGATTCAGAGAATGACAAGCACGTCGGCTATGTGATAACCTGCCACGTCTGATTCCCTTTAGGGAGCCAGGATGGGGCGGTGTGCATTGAAGTCTCCTCATGATCACTCGGTCCTCTGCCGCGGTAACACAGTCCTTGCCGATGTCTAAGCTCCTACAGCCTGGCCGGCTGCACTTATTGTACTGCGTGCAAGGACTCGGCCAATGTTAGAGCAAGAAGGGGAGTCTCGCTCTGAGGTGGAGTAGGATCTGGTTTGGATGCGTCCAGCTTCTTCCCCTTCAAGGCTGCAGCAGTCTGGGTCATTGCTGTCATGGCGACCCAGACTGTCTTCACCGCCTACTCACTCGACCTTCACAAAGCTGTTGCTACTGCAGTGACTGCAACACTCAGCAGGATTGTCATATGACATCTTTCTTGCCAAAGAGTAATTGATCCGCTCTTGGGGATGATCTTTATTCCTTTGATTCTTTTTGTGCACTGGATGAGGTCGGGCACGAATGGCATTGCCAGGGACTTTAGTCAAAGTATATAATACTTTAGCTTGGGATTCGGCGATTGGGGCGGCTTCGGAAGAAAACTTTGCCTGCTTGTTTTGGAGGCATTACTGTAAGAAATCCCATTAAGCTGGGCCAAAGAGAGTACTCAAAAGAGCTGTAGGGATGGGAGTAGTAGAAGGGCGGGGTCTTGTGGAAGAGGTGTTGAGTTAAGGCAAAGTGAATGGTTGATGGTTAATGGTTAAAAAACAAAATAAATATGCTAGACATTTAAGGTCATATAGCAGTATAGGAAGGTAAAGGGTGGTCAAGGGTGATAGACTGTTATGCGTCGACTATCGAGAGTAATATTGAAAGGTTAAAGATAGATATAGGAATTGATGAGTGAATGGGTTATGGTGGGTTTAGGTAAGGGGATTAGATTAAGTGAAGGATATGTATGCGTCTGAGGAAGAAGAACTGGTTGTCAAAGCAGAAAGTGTGGGATTCTGTAAGGATGTTTCATAGGTTGGGAGGTCAGTGAAGGAAGGATAGGTGGGGGGGAAAGCAGAGGTGCGAGCTGTAGCAAAGCGTGAACAGGACAACAGAATGTGTAGAACTGAGAGAGGGACATTGCATAGGGAAGTTGGGAATTGGTATAGGTGTGTTTTGGAGAATTTGAAGGGGGAGAGATTAGGGGATGAGATTAGGAATTAGAGGGGGGGGGTGTAAGGAGTGTATCAGGAGGTGGAGGAAGGGCGTAGTTGTGACATGGAATTCACGTGTGTATCCAGGAGGGAGTTGGTGTATGTGTAGTTGTAGCTGAGGGGGGTGAGCTGTGTTGAGAGGGAGTAGGAGGAAGGGGTGTAGGGAGAATATGAATAGCAGGAGGGTGGATAACGGCAGTAGTTGGAGCGGAGGGGGATTGGTTGTGTTGGGAGGGAGTAGGAGGAAGGGGTGTATGGGGAATATGAGTAGGAGGATGATATCGGCAGTCACTTTGAGTGTGGAGGGAGCGGGAGTTGTGGAAAGACAAAGGTTTTCTTTTGAGGGGGTAGAGGTGACTGGTGTCTGAGAGTAAAAGGCAAAGGTAGGTGGAGATGAGTGTGTGGTAGGAGGAGGAGTGGAACGTTTAGTCTGTCTGCTGCAGGTAGGGAGGGTGGGAAGGTGTTGGAGGTGTAGCTGAGATTGGAGTGTCTGGATGTAGAGTGTCAAAAGAATTTGATTGAGGAAGGTAGGAGGTAGAAGTGGGGAAGTAATATGTAGGTATAGGGGAGGGTGTAGGAACATCTTGGGAGGGGAGGGGCAGAGCGAGCGACATTACTGTAGGTGAATCAGCCCATATCAAATACATTATAAGGGCCGCCGCAGTTGGCACATGTGCGTTATTGTGCAGAGCAGTTTGATCGGTTATGACCAGGTTGGGCACATAAGGGGTATTGGGGTTTGGAAAGCCAGTGTTTGGCAGGATGTCCTAAACGCCAAAAGTTTTGACAGTGACGGGGAGGAGGTTGATATGGTTGAACAGGGAGGAATTCTCCACCAATGTAGAAATTAAATGGAAGGTCATTTGTACGGAAAGTAATTTCGGCAATTTTGGTGGGGTTCTTACAATGACCTCTAGAAGGAATGGAGTAGCGCTGCACTGATATCACATCACGGTCTTTGAGGCAGGCGAGTAAATCTCCACAATCTGACCAATCTTTCGTATCGACAGGGTACTTGCCGGGGGGAGAGAGACACTCCAAGTACAAGTATTAAAGGTTGGATAAGATTCTGCAGGAATGGGGTTGCCAGAGAAATCAGAGTTGATAATGCTATAGCTTGGGTTTCAGATGTAACTGTACCAAGACGGGAACGATCGGGTCGGATACGGAAAGGGACTTTGCCTACTTTGACATAGCTGAAAGAGGTGTTGCCTGTGTAAGGAGCTGTTGGGGGAATCATGAAAAATCGGTCCCATTTAGCTTGGCTGAATAGAGTATTGAATATATTTGTAGGGTTTGTTGTAGAAGGACGGGGACATGTGGAAGAGGGAGTATTGTTGAGTGGGGGTAGTATTACGGAGAGACGAAGAATAAGGCTGTAAGGTAGTAATAAGGGAAGATGAGGTGATTGGTGAAGAAGATTGTGGGGATAGAGTTGAGGAAGTTGAAGAAGTTGGGAGAGTAGGTCTCGATTTGGGTGGATAATGCACTAGTAGGCATTGAGGAGTGGGTAGTAATTGTAGTGTTCAGAGTAGTGGTCAAAGGAGAGCCTGGAGCCGGGGAGCCGGGAGAGTTTGAATCGGTGGGGCTATTTGATGAAGGGGCAAACCTTATTGCCTGTAATATGAGCATTACTTCTTCATTGTTGGCCATGTTCGGGAAATAATCAGTGCACCCCTCAGGGTTCCCTTAAGGGGTAAGGGCTAAACAACAAAACAGGAGAATACTGTGCCCATGGTTCCCGCCGG
>NW_020868616.1:323336-335836 GCF_003789085.1 Penaeus vannamei | reverse complement strand
GGCATACTACATAATTATATGATCCCAGATTCCCTATATGTGAACTTCAGATCAATGCAATACTTTTTTTTACTGATCTCTCCTGACAAATGCAATACTTTTTAACTAATCTCTTCTGACAGTTTTTCATTATATAAAATTCTAAATCATTATAAAAGTTATGAGCTCTGTTAATATGTAAAAAAACATAAGGTTATAGAGAAGCATAATGTTGAAAGAAAATACTTATTAAATGTTTCCCATACCAATTTAAAGGACATTTTTCTAAAACCTGTTTTAAAAAAGCCTGACTAGAAACACTGTTAAAAGTTGTTAACTGCTAATCAGTCACATTAAATGGTAATTCACCTAGCTTCTTTGTTACAATTTTATGCAAGAAAGTTTTCTGAACACTATGCCACTTAAACAGAGAAACGCAAATTAGTTTCACACTGATTACAATTTTTTCGTAGATTTAAGAACTGCCAAATGTACATTATAAATTTCATTCATCAGCTAGAATCACCTTTATTCCAACCTATATAAAACAGAGTTCTTATGCAAAGACAATCAAATGGCAACAACTCTCTTGTGAAGTGTAAGTTCAGTGTTTCCCATGCTGTAAAAGAACAGGTTTACAATATTTGACTGCATAGGAAAAACACCTCTTGCAAGATAACAATTACTGTATTACTACATATCAAAATAATGTACAGTAACTATTTGTCCAGTTGATCTAAGGAAACTCAACTACTAATCTTTAATACATCTAAGTGATATTTTCAATGTATTTTTTTACACTTAATTTTGTCTAAAGGTCATAACAAATAACACAGCAGATAGAGTCAGCCAAGATGATCTGCTTCTGCGAAGTTCACAGAAAATATACATAATTAAGTTTTATTTTGATATAATTTTTTGGGTGGGGGCTATCAGTTTGTAGAATAAGTCCTAGATAGAAGAATGGTCTTTACACAAGATAAACCATTATTGTAATTAAAAATCTAATCTTATTTTGGATATAGTACAACTGCTATCTATCAATAATAAATCCCAATTGATAAGCTTAAAACTTCAAATCAATTAGCCATCACTGAAGTTGAAAAATAAGATATTTTCTCTTTATTCAATATTTACAGCCACTATTTTTTGGTATATGGCAAAAAATTTACTTTAAATATAAAGCTTCCATTAATGGTTAATGGTATTCATGACATTTTTCCAGAAACCTCTACACTTAAAGTAGAGAAGATATATTGCCAAGTGTAGAACAATAATATATAAAAACATTAAATATATGAAGCATGGTAAAGTTTAATGAAACAAATATACAAAAAATATACATATGCAGTAATGTATTTAATTACTATGCCCAGACTCTAATAACATTCCCACCCTTGAACAAATTCAAAACTGGTTAAGTGACCAGACATTCACAGTCTATAAAACAATAAAAAACAATCTTAAAAATAATAATAAAATCAAAGGTTTCAGTGCAGCAAAAATTCGACTTACCTATTGTTTCAACAGTAGTCATCTGGGAATAGGTGCCAAAATATGCTCTTTAAGGCTGGCCTTCTGCTGGGACACAGCCTTTAAGTCTAACCCTTGCAAGCCAATATACAAAATGATATCCATGAACATTAAAGAAAAGTTAAGTCTTGAGTTGTAAAAATAGAGAACAGGATTAAAGGACACTCATTTATGAAAATTAATATTTGCTAACAGTTATCTTGCATTACATGACTAGTACTCTTGGTGCAACACCAATGTGCTTTCTTAATTTGATGTTAGCATTACCCCGGCCATCATCTAAATAAAAAAAATGACAATAAAGAAGAAATGGTGAGGTAGGCAGAGATAGCACCAAAAATAACTGTGAATACTAGAAGTTTCCATTTTGCTGCAAGAGAGAAATCTGCAAGATATGAAAAGATGATGACATTCTCATTCTTAGCAATATGTTGTCTTCCGAATACCCTGACTAGTATGTGTGTGTGCATTCTGTATGTAATTACTTTATTAATATAATAAAATACAGAATAAATCTGAACAGTAGGGAATACAATGCATTCACTTTTCTATATAAGTTCTCTAAAAAATAAAAAAAAATAAAAAAAATCCTTTCACCATGTTAATAATTCATGGAACAAAAAGAACTGTAATGATGAGTTTCCATGGGAAAAATCTTCCATACTCTAATAATTCTAGTTGATAATATGCTATCCTCATCTAAACTTATTTTGGAGGTTCAAAGGACACCCATTAACAGGACATAACATATCCCCATTTGATGCCAAAGAGTATATTTCTCATAAAATAACATTATCCTTCTTTATTTTCTGGACTTCCCAGTCTTTTGACCTGAAATTGTTTGGGATTACAGATCAATCATAAAAGTGAAACCTGTACAATGAACATCAATCACACATATTCCTCATTCAAACTTCAAATATCTCATGTTTCAAATTATCACATTTTGTTAAATGCTGCTAAGGCACCTTTAACTGAAAATATAAAAGCATGAAGGTGTTTTAACTTCAATGCCTCAACAACCATACCCAATGCTCCTGGGAGGAAAAATAGCCTCTGCTTGAACCAGAAATGCATATTCCTTAAACCTAAAAAGTTTGGGCTTTGGAATGATATGATCAAGGATGTCAGCCTACTCACCTGTATACAGGTAACATTTTTTTTCTACACTTATGTGATGTTGAATGCAAATGGTTGTGTAATTTCTATTCAAAGCTTTTAGTTTTATCCCCTTTGTTTTGCTCTCTGCAACATGAATCACTGGTCTATCTATAACATTTTTTTACATTGCCCAAGGCTTTACAATTATGTTATCATTACTTATTTCATAAATGTGATACATATAAAAAAGGAGTCTGCAATATCAAGCCCTGCATAGATTAAATGCAAGAAATGTGAATATACAGGCTTAGCTCTGAATGATTCTGCTAATTCATGAAACAAAAAATCCTAATCTAGTCACGACACACTTCTCAAACTTAAGATATCCTCTTCACACTACCATTGCACAAAAGAGTAAAACAGTCAAAAATTTCATACCTGATAATCATATTTACATTATTACAAATTAAAATTACTGGAAAATAACTAGCACTTCTAAAATATAACCAAGAATGAAACACTCAGTACAAAATAAAATACCAAATATCTGTGCTCTAATATGATTCATATGATTAGATGTTTGAGATGATTCAATGTATGAAAAATATGATTAATTCAGGTGATGATAAATGCCATAAAAGAACCATAATTATTTTATATTGCATTGAATACTAAACACCTGACTTGTCTGTTACAGAATAGTCACCAAAAGGAAACCATGAGGGTTCCTGAGAGTTGAGAATTTAGGATGAAGTCTACAAAAAGGAAAAAAGGAGTTGTATACCAAATAAAGTGGATACATCTGAGGGATATAGGGAGCACACTTATTAGGTACTGATACCAATTTTAGGGTAACATATATTCTGTGATACTAAATATTTACAAAACTGCTTACACTACTGTATTTGAACATTTTTTTTCTTCCTATGCACATAATGCAACACCTTACTGTAGGCAAAAGCAAATTGAATTAGGTCTTATTTCTCAAGGCTTTGAGGAATGTGAACAAACACTTGTAACAATTTCAAATAATCTACACATGAACTTTAACAAGATTGGTCGCCTACAGAACTTGGAGGAGTATTCTTAGAGCGTGCTTTGGAAAAATCTAATTTAAGGTATGCTTCAAACATACGGCGTGCCTGAGCTAGTACCTTATGCACATTGTGTTGCCGAACCATCTTGTCAAAGTGCATTGCCAATTCATTGTGGTCCATATTATTTTGCATGATGTGCTCGCGGTGCTGCAAGAGAAGAGTCAGGCACAGGAACATGAGAAAAGGATTACCACCACCAAACTCCTCAGGGGGTGGCATTGTCGGCACATGATTCTCACCAGAGCTCATGGTTACTTGCCATCCAGTAACTTCTGTCACCTCCTCACAAGAATTGACACTGATATTCATTGAAGTGTCATTCTCCTCTGTCTTTTCTGAAGTTTGATGCTGGCCATTAGTCTTTGGTTTTAGCTGCTGTACCACAGATGGCTGCTCCTCTTGACATATTATCTGTAATTGTTGGTCAGTCTCTGGTGAGAGTGTTGCCACAGGATTCTGCCAAACATCAACTTCCCCACCATCTGAGTAAACTGGTACGCCAACATCTGCATCAGAATCTGAGAAACACCTTCTGGACTTATTGCTGGCTTTCATGTCTCCTGATATTTGTTTAGCTGCCTCACTTTTTTTTCTCGTGGGAGTATTCTTGGAATCCTTGCTTGGTGAGCCAGGATTACTTTCAGTATCTGAGTCTCTATTTTTTGTTAGAAGCTGGAACTCTCTTAGATTTCTAATTTTTCTAACATTCCTAGTAGGACTATCTTCTGGAGATGTGTTTTCCTCTCTGATTCTATCAACATTAATGCCTGCCTCGCCACTAGGTATTCTTGTTCGTAGGTGAGATGTGTCAATGGGTTGAGACCATGTTCGACTTAGTCTCTTCCCACCTACACTACCATCTGCACCATCACAGTCAACACTAGCCGCCCTTCTACTAAGTATGGCAGCAAGGCACTCAGCACTTCTGTTTGAAACACATGACCTCTGACGTCTTAGGGCACATACATTGGCATAATGGTTCTGTCTTGGTGTTGGTGGTGGAAGTGGGACCTCCGGTTCTTGAACAGGATTAAATAAAACCTGTAATGTAAGATATTCTCAATTGATTTCATTAGGTCACAATAATTGCTAAAACAACAATGGAATCTAGCATGCTGATATCCGTCTTTCTCTACAATCAATATTTACTTTTATAAAAATTACTTAGCTCATTTCATAAAAACTTGGTACTATAATAACACACTCCTTGATAAAAGTGCCTTGTCCATTCTGTTAAAAGTCGTATGTAGTTTCTCTCTTTTCCAATTCAACCCAGTGATGCTGGGAAGGCATGTATATAAATGCTCAGTCCACTAAGAATTTAGTTTATTAATTTTGTTTATAGATAGATGACTCTAGAAGTACTTAGTCAATTAGTTAGCCAAATTAAAGTCACCTGTTCACCCCTTTCTTTTTCTTTTTTAACCCTATCAGTATTGTTACTAACATTATAATAAACATGAAGTCAATAACTATAATGATAGTATTAACCCATTTACGATGGGTGTCCCACATTGCCGGGTGTCCCACTAGGATGACGCTGTATCAGGGCTCGCACTCCAATTCAGCAGCAGGCCACTGCCGGCACACAGGCAGAGTCCGGGCCAGCCCTGCATGCCGGTTTTGTAGCCACCCGAAAACTTTTATTTTCGGCTTCAAAATATACCCGTATTAGTGGGTTAACCCTACAATCCAGGTGTTGTTTGTTGGTCCCGTCATGGAAAAATCTGGGTCGAGGGCCAGATGATATGAACATGTCATCAAATTGGCTGCGGGCTGAGTGACACTCACCATAAGTGCACAAACCTTTTGAAATGTGATTGGCACTTGTAATGGGCTTTTGCATTATTCCCATCCATAAACAAATGTGGAATGCGTGACTGGAAGAGCACTGGCTTTAAGGAGGACGCCATTTCTATGCTCCACATCATATTCCTGGCCACTGTGACCGGCGGTACAGGTAGTATTACAGAAAATTTAATATCAATCAAAAATAAGATATATGACACAACTAACCAAATGCTACATTTTTTTTCTTGCACTGAGTTATTTACTACATAGACAGATGATATGGAGTCTGTGCAAGGGAAATAAGCTATTACCCTCTGGATAAAGCAAATCATAAGATAAATATGGACATTGGAAAATGGCAAAAAAGCTAAAAAAAGTTTATGCAAAATAACTTCGTAAAGGGGAGGAGCAGAATCTTGTCACTACTCATGAGTGTTTGCATGCGCCAGCCTATGCACCGCACAACCAGGATATTGGCCACTTTTGTAACCCACTGCCCATATTTTTGGTAATTATTTCTGTGATGCATCCAGATCCAGCAGGTTAAAAAGATCTTGAATATTCAAGAAATGGGGCAATCCAGGTGCAGTGAGGCAAACCAAGTAATTGTCTCCTTGGTAACTAAATTCTTGTGGAGCCATCTATGCATAAGCAAAATTAATAAAATACTGTGGACAGTTAATGGGTTAAATATTGCTACAATTGGTAATAAGAAAAAACAATGCAGAAAAATGCCTACTTCAAAATTATCATGAAATTCAACTTCATAACTGCTAATATTGACTAAACACAGACTTAATACCATGAGGCAATTAGGGTATTTTCATGGTACTGGTAAGTGTTGGGAGGATGAGGTGGGTGAATCATAGCAGTTTTGAATAGCTACATGAGTGAAGATTTACCACTGATGGTTAATGATTTTAAAAAATAAATGTGCTAGATATCAAAAGTAATACAGCAATATGGTACAGTATTGTGGCAAAAAAGGGGAAAAATGAGTTAATGATTCGGATAAATATGTGTTAGATGAACATGAGGTGGAGGAGGATAGATAGTTGAAAAGTAGTGGAAATGGGAATAGAGGGATTGGAAGATGGATTGAGGGAGTGCAGCATTCTGTTGGGTCCTGTTTATGAAGTTTTGGATGTCTTCAAGGGTTTCTAGAGGCGAGTTGAGTGGAGGGGTCTGAGAAAGAAAGGTTCTCTTGTAAGGAGGTGAAGAGGGGATAGATGTCTGAGGAGCAGAAGAATAGGATGTGGTAGGAGAAGATGAAATGGAACATTTAGGCTGCCTGGTGCACCAGGTAAACTGAGGAGGAGGGGTAGGCATCAGGGAAGTGGTAGATATTGGAGTATCTGTATTTACATATGAAAAGGAATTTGACTGGAGAAAGAGAGGTAGGATGGTTCTGGGTAGAGGGATGAGCTACTGGAGGAGATGTTGTGACATGTTGAGATGGGAGGGGAGCAGAGTGAAGGACAGTCTTGGAATAGGTAGAGAGAAAAACCTCGTCACTGTGCTTCCTGTCTGGCTTCATGTTGAGTGAGGCCTAGTTTGAACCTGAGAACTGCTACCTCACATTTGAGCTTTTAAGCTCGAATAAAATGTTATGGGAGCCACCAAAACTGGTAATGACTGAACAGAGCAATTTGAATTGTCATGACCAAGTTGGGCACATATAGGACAACAGGCTGTGGCACAAGTGTTGGGCTGGGTGGCTAAAACTTCAACAATTCTGACATTAACGGGGGAAGGTTGATGTGATCGGACAGGATTTTATAAACTTCATGGGGGCAGTCATGTCTAAGGAAACTAATCTTGGCAATATTTGACATGGAACTTACGCTGGCCTCTTTGAGGAATAGCGTAGCACTGTACTGCCACTGCATCATAATCAACAAGACAAGCAAGAAGGTCGTTTTCACAGTCTGACCAGTTCTTATCATGGATAGGACAATCAGTCAGGGAGACAGAAACAGTTCCAGTATAAGTATTCAGAAAGGAGTGAGGTTCAGCAGAAAAAGGTTTGTCAGTGAGGTCAGTCATAATAGATGCACAAGGCTGGGACTCAGATGTAACTGTGACAAGGCGTGAACAATTGGAACAACTGTGAAAGGACATTGCTAGAAAAGAAGGGTATTTTCATTTTCAGAGTAAGGAGCTGTGAGGAGACTCACAAAGAATTGATACCACTTAGCTGGGCCAAAGAGAGTACTCAAAAGGTTTGTTCAGGTGGAAGCAGTTGAAGACGGATGTTGGGGTGGTGTATATTGGAGTAGTACTACAGGGAGGAGGACAATGCAGATGAAGAGTAGTAATACAGGAGAGAGGGTAGACAATGAAGAAGACCGAGCAGTACAAGATGGAGTGAAGAATGTTAAGATAGAAGGGGATGCATTCTGAAGATTGAGTAATGACCTGGGTGGGTGGTTCGTAAAGGATAGTTGTCTGTAAGCATTAAGGAGGGAATATTACAGGGTTTGTACACTTTTTTAATATCAAAATTCCATAACTTTTCAGAGTGGTTTTGGCATTTTCCACAATAATTCACATTTTTTCTTAAACATTTGATATATATTCACAATGTATATGACCCATTACAACATGTACAGTGACTGTATTTCAAAATTGACATCAAATATAAAAGATTTAAACAATGACTTGTGAGTGTGCTTTGCTGACACTTCAGTGACTAGTTGCTTTATAATGGAACAGCATATATCAATTTATGCTATGTAATTTTTCAATTTTTCATTCAGTTACCTCAACCTTATGAAGTTTATTTTGATTTCTTTCTGAAGATTTTCTCAAATTATAAAAGGAAAAAAAAAAAATCTAAGTCAGAATTCTAAACTTTTTAAGGACACAAATACTGAATTTCCATAATTTTCCAAACTTGAAAACAAAATTCCATAATTCCAAAGGTCTGGAAATTTCCATTTAAATTTCCATGATTTTCCATGATTCTCCAGGACCTGTCAGAACCCTGGTATTAGTATCCGTGATTGGAGCCATGGTCAAGGGAGAGGCAGGGGTCAGAAAACCAACAAAATCAAATTCAGCTAGGCTAGTTGGTGAAGGGTTAAGCTTTAACCCACTAACGACGGATGTCCCACATATGAGACACCCAAAATAATAAACATTGCCGGGCGTCCCGCCAGTGTGTGATGCTGTATCAGGGCTCGCTCTGACACAGCAGCGGGCTGTGGCCGGCTGGCGGGCAGAGTCCGGGGCAGCCCCGCCTGCCGATTTTGTAGCCGCCCGGAATTTTTCATTTTCAACTTCAAAATATACCGGCGTTAATGGGTTAATGCCCTTTATAAGGGTAAGAAAATTCTTTATTGGCCATGGTGAGCCTGAAATAATTGGGGAAAAGAAACAGTCTACCCCTCAGTATACCAATAAAAGATAAAAGCTAGGCAATTAGTCAAGGAAATACCAAACTCATAGCTCCCAGAGGCTGTTCATGACTGACACAAAGCTAGCCTTTCATCCTTTTAGCATGGCTCTCACACGTTAGGAAGTGGGCAGAAGAAGGGGATGAAGAAGAGACAGAAAAAGAAAGGGAGAGAAGGAAAGGCCATACAAAATTATTTGAGGTGAGGGCTGAGGCTTAAGGTAGGGGTGATCCCTTACATTGCGCCTAGTCTCCACAACCTAAGTCCCCCCCACAACAACAAGCAAAGCTTTGGGTGTACCACTGATGAGTGTGAATTTCATTTCTATGAATGAAATTCATATGTTTTAACCCCTTTTATAACACAGGAACCAATAACATATCTTTCTGCTACAACCAGCACTTGAAAAGGAAATTAAAAAAGTCTCTATGGCAATTAAATAAAGTTTCTTTCATTAAAATTTACAGAAAATGATAAGAAATATTGTGAATTTTCTTTTTTTTTCTTAATCCACTGGTGACGGGATGGAATCCTATCACATCATGGAAAACTAAGGTAAATTTTATAAACCTGTGAGATTGTTTTATAAGGATATCATTGACAGTTTATGCTAATTTTTAAATTGGATAGTACACACTGCAGGCTGACACAGCACAGCAACAGATATATATATATTTAAAGCAAGAATTATTGATTTTACCATCCTTATCCCCCTTTTCGGAGACAGTCCCGTTCACTTTGTAAGCTCCATTTGCTACCATTTACTTCCATGTACAACAATAAACATCATTTTGGTAAAGAAGTGGTCAACTGAGTTTGGTGATCCTTAGATATAGCAACTGGGCCATATACATCCATAAGGAATAAGTCTAGAAAAATAGTATAAATTTCACATTTTAGGAGGGGGAAAAGAAAAGCATATATTATTTCTAACATCCTCTAGCCTTTTCTTAACCAAAGAAAATGGAAATAAATATACCTCATAAAGTGGAAGAGATTCTGCTGGTGGATCTGGAGGAAGAGAACTCCACAGAACCTCCAGCATGTGTAGAGCATCATCAAATGCAAACTCTCGCTTCAACTCCAGCAGCAGCCATCGATAGCAAAATAGCAAGTCATCAGCCTGCAATAGCATCATATGTAATAGTTAATCAACATGATGTACCTTTGTAATTAATGAAACCTTTGGACATTATTTCTGCTTTGCTTAATTCAATTATGCATAATGCAGCCTGACATTCATGGGAACTGCTTTGTCTAAAAAATCTGATAGTATAAAATTCAAAGTAAAGAATATACTACTTTCACTAACAAACCTGATGCAGCTGAAGGTATGTAAAATATTCCAAGTCATAAAAAATGAGAGCTTCTGTAAGGTGCTGGAACTTCAGAGTCATAGCATCTCCATCTATGTGGAAATTGGAATGCACTCGGGCCATGAGGGCACAAAAACACACATAGGCTTGTGCTTCATCACGCATAGTGACTAAGAGAGGAGAAGCCAAGTCACTCATCCCTTGACAATAACCAACAGAAGGATGATTCAGAGCATACCTGAATGTAATAGAAAAGTACATTATCATTACTGTTACACAAAGTAAAATAAATCCAATTTGACTATGATTGAACTGCAACCATACATAGAGCACACAAAAACCATTAATCTTAAAGACATTTCCAACAAAGGATTAATCCGTTGTCAATTATTCCAAAACTGGATAAATATTTACAGCTTTTATCTTCAAGTTTTTAAGTAATTTTAGGGCTCTATTTTCATTAAAAATAAACAAAATAAGCAGTCCATTATCAAAGATTATTAAAACTAATCCTCTCTCTAACCAGTGAGCCATGTTATAGTGAAATAAAAGTATGATACAGCTTGTACATACACACGGATTATGGTATGTTCATTTCACTTTGAAGTTTATAATAATTTTCACATTGAACTTGATTAGGAAAGAATGCAATATATTCACCAGTTTACATGACATCACGTACCAAAATCACCTACCGCTTGACACAAAAAATAAAAAAGCATTTAAAAAAGATGATACTTCAGTATATACAGGATTTAAATTTTTGTATTGAATTTAAGCCTTTATTTCTGTATCCAATGTCTTATGCAGGAAAGATCGAGAGAACAATTTACTTCTAGAATAGTTGAATTTCACATCAAATTACCCATCTGTACCTCGCGTTCCATTTACATTTTAAAACTAGTTTAAGACAAAGAGTGCTACAATTATTTTATACATTTTGTTACTGCTTTCCAGTTACACCACTGGATAGTAAAGCATTTAAAAATTTGATGATACAAAAATGTATACAATATAACTGTAGTTAAGAAATAATATGGCATCCATCCATACAATATCATAAAAAGATGTTATTACTACTTTTCTATATCTCTGTGATATAGGATCTTAAGATGGAATACTAAAATCACAAAGCAGCTGGATATCAAATAAAAATGAAGTGGTTGTAGCATCATTGTTTGTGAGATAATTTAATCCAATGCCACCTGGAACATGTACTGTCCACCATAGTTTTACTTTGTGATAGATGGCTCTGCAAGTGCTTATCTGCTAAGGATCAGTTAGCAAACCAACATGAGCTGACCTAGTTTTCCTTTTCTTGACTTTTGGGAAAATGTGCTCTTTTCATAATGCTATTAATATTGAAACTGTTATAATAATTATTGTCATTATGATTATAATACTATTATCAAAACATTAATAGCAACAAAAGAACAAACAACAATATTTCATAAAATAAACAAAGGATTAACAGGTGAGATAGGTAGGAATAGTAATTGACACATTGGTGATTAAGCACTTGTGGAGCCATCTATGTATTAGCACAATGAATAAACTAAAATTACAATGGACACAGCATGTATGAACAGGCTATCCACAATGGCAATGGTTTAAGAGTTAATATAATATCAAAAGCAGATGGCTGGTGTACATATTTCAAGCAAGCAAAGCCTAAATTATGAATCTATAAAACAGTTCAACATGTGTAAAGTAAATTTCAAGTATGAGGTATGGTCAGTTTATCATGATTTAGTTGCATGATTTCTATTCTTGAAGATATTAAGAAAAAGTGATAAGTATGGTATGAAAACATGAACCAGGTACGTATCAATCACATTTTGTCACAAGGATCTGCTGCATTAAAATTCTCAGGGTACACTAATTTAGAACAGACAACAGGACCTATGGATTATTTACTCCATCTTCACAAGGATGGTGGGTTAAAAGAGAAAGAAAAAAATCTCTGATAATCAGTCATGTCCTATTACCATCTTGAATTCTTGAAAAAATCAGTGCTAATTTCTCACAAGGAAGAGTTTAATTTTGTTCTTCATTATGTACAGTCCACTTTCAGGGACTGATGCCTTAAAACAGCCGATGGATCAAATAAATTCTTTAGCACTCTAAAGACAATAAGAATTTTGTTAATGAGAAAGCCTTTCCCTGAATCTATTGCTAAATTTACCTTTCATAAAATGAAACAAAGGGAATCATGCTCTCTGTCTCATATATATGCAATGCTAGGCTTGAAAGATGCATTAAATCTAGAAAGTCATAGTATGCTA
>NW_020868616.1:251172-303672 GCF_003789085.1 Penaeus vannamei | reverse complement strand
ATAGATGAGGGCAGGTAGGCCTAGGTATTGACTCCTTCAAGACTAAATGCTTCCAGAGTCACCTCTGTGTAAACAAAATGGATAAAACAAAACCACTGTAGACAGTGCACATGTAGATGCACTTGCAACATCAAAAGAATGAATATGGTTTAACCATGAATTTTTACACGAGAGCAGAGGCACAGCAATTCTGTAATAGTGAAAAATCATTTATTGTGCAATGGCATATAGTAGTAACAGTTTTGAATTTGTCATTTAGGGTGTAACATGAGGAATTTAAGCAGACTGTATTAGTAGGTTGTATGTGTTGTAGTTTCTCTTTTACTGACGGCGGGCACGTGGTACTAAAGGGGTTTTTGTGTGTTGCCCATCATTTTCTTTCTCAGTCCTGTATGGTATGGTAACCTTTTTACGGTTTCACTTTATTACTGTGTGTTACATTTTTTATTCAACTTCATATTAGAATGTCTTTGGTTCATAACAATTTGTATTTTTTTATATTTCTGATACATTTTTTTGTAATGCTAAACATGACTAGATCTGGCTTTTGTTGATTTATATTTAAGTTTATATGCTACACAACACATGTGTTTGCAGATGTAATTTTAGATTTTGTTATTGCTTATGCTACAGAATGCTTTAGATTCATTTTTAATGAGATTGAATTATGTACATTTTGAACAGTTTAATAAATAGAATATTAAGCAATAGAAGAGAAATAAAATCCTGTTGTCTATAATATTGTTTATTTAAATTCTACCATATTTTTTTCAGTTTGTGTTTCAGTGTTCAGAGTGGAACCAGTGCCATAGTAAAGATGTTATGTAACACCATATAGACTAAAATGTGTTTGTTGTAAATCAGTGTAATCAAGTAGTGAAAATGTTAGAAAATTGATTCAGTAATTGTGTATGGTCATCATTGTAAAAGCTGTTAGTCGTGATGAGGGTAGTTAAGAAGTGCTCAAATTTTTATAAAATCTTGTAGATAAAAAATCTGTTTACAATCTTACTCATCACTCCCAGATTCCCCTTTTTCTGACTTCTGATTTTCTCCAGATGTAGTTACATGTAATTGGCTTTAGGAGCCCCAGTGCTTTGACAGAATCTTTGCTAAAAATTGTGCTTTGACTAGATTAACTGTGATATGTTAGTGGCAGGCGAAGTCAGTATGTAAAGTTGCGGCTGTCACCCATTGCCCAGACTGTAACTCAGTGTAAAAGTATGATAAAAGAAACTATATTCATCTCATTTGAAATTGCTTACCTTAACTTTCATTGATCATTATGTTCCCATTGTCTGAAATTTTGTGTAAGGATTTTGTATCCTGGAAATGTAGTTTACCATTTAGTTCTTCATTCAATTTTTAAACTATTTATTAGTTATACTCAGGTTCATTCTGCAGTCTCAGAAATATTTTCATACTTTTTTTATCGACATTTGCTACCTCATTTGTTACAGCTCTCCTATCCATTTTAAAGATTAACCAGTTTATTGTACGGACAGACAAAGTATGTATATCTATGTATGTTGGGAGAGAGAGAGAGTGAGTGTGAGTATGTGTGTAACAGAGAGAGAGAGAGTGTGTGTAACAGAGAGAGAGAGTGTGTGTAACAGAGAGAGAGAGTGTGTGTAACAGAGAGAGAGAGTATGTGTAACAGAGAGAGAGAGTGTGTGTAACAGAGAGAGAGTGTGTGTGTAACAGAGAGAGAGAGTGTGTGTAACAGAGAGAGAGTGTGTGTAACAGAGAGAGTGTGTAACAGAGAGAGAGAGTGTGTGTAACAGAGAGAGAGAGTGTGTGTAACAGAGAGAGAGAGTGTGTGTAACAGAGAGAGAGAGTGTGTGTAACAGAGAGAGAGAGTATGTGTAACAGAGAGAGAGAGT
The DNA here is from genome assembly GCF_003789085.1 of Penaeus vannamei. Taxonomy (NCBI): domain Eukaryota; kingdom Metazoa; phylum Arthropoda; class Malacostraca; order Decapoda; family Penaeidae; genus Penaeus; species Penaeus vannamei. The sequence goes on along the minus strand of NW_020868616.1, from coordinate 301,789 downwards.
GTGTGTAACAGAGAGAGAGAGTGTGTGTAACAGAGAGAGAGAGTGTGTGTAACAGAGAGAGAGAGAGTGTGTGTAACAGAGAGAGAGAGTGTGTGTAACAGAGAGAGAGAGTATGTGTAACAGAGAGAGAGAGTGTGTGTAACAGAGAGAGAGAGTGTGTGTAACAGAGAGAGAGAGTGTGTGTAACAGAGAGAGAGAGTGTGTGTAACAGAGAGAGGGAGAGTGTGTGTAACAGAGAGAGAGAGAGTGTGTGTAACAGAGAGAGAGAGTGTGTGTAACAGAGAGAGAGAGTGTGTGTCTGTAACAGAGAGAGAGAGTGTGTGTCTGTAACAGAGAGAGAGAGTGTGTGTAACAGAGAGAGAGAGTGTGTGTGTAACAGAGAGAGAGAGTGTTGTGTAACAGAGAGAGAGAGTGTGTAACAGAGAGAGAGAGTGTGTGTGTAACAGAGAGAGAGAGTGTGTGTAACAGAGAGAGAGAGAGAGAGTGTGTGTAACAGAGAGAGAGAGTGTGTAACAGAGAGAGAGAGTGTGTAACAGAGAGAGAGAGTGTGTGTAACAGAGAGAGAGAGTGTGTGTAACAGAGAGAGAGAGTGTGTGTAACAGAGAGAGAGAGTGTGTGTAACAGAGAGAGAGAGTGTGTGTAACAGAGAGAGTGTGTGTAACAGAGAGAGAGTGTGTAACAGAGAGAGAGAGAGTATGTGTAACAGAGAGAGAGTGTGTGTGTGTGTAACAGAGAGAGAGAGTGAGTGTGTAAGAGAGTGAGTGTGTGTGTGTCAGAGAGTAAGTGTATGTGTGTGAGTGAGTGTGTATGTGTGTGTGTGTGTGTGGTGTGTGGTGTGAGTGTGAGTGTGAGTGTGTGTGAGTGTGAGTGTGTGTGTGTGTGTGTGAGTGTGAGTGTGAGTATGAGTATGAGTATGAGTATGAGTGTGAGTATGAGTATGAGTATGAGTATGAGTATGAGTATGAGTATGAGTATGAGTGTGAGTATGAGTGTGAGTGTGAGTGTGAGTGTGAGTGTGAGTGTGAGTGTGTGTTGTGTGTGTGTGTGTGTGTGTGTGTGTGTGTGTGTGTGTGTGTGTGTGTGTGTGTGTGTGTGGTGTGTGTGTGTGTGTGTGTGTGTGTGTGTGTGAGTGTGAGTGTGGTGTGAGTGTGAGTGTGTCAGTCAATTCATTAGTTTTTTGTGCTTCCTGGTATTTTTAAGAAAAGAGCCTTTGTTCTTTAAATTCCCATAAGATTTGTTTTTCTTCACTGTCATAGAAAAGGAATCTTAGACAGTAAGCAGTCATTATGTATTTTGAAGACAACTATCTACTCAACCTAGACCTGCCTTAGTAATCATTTCCCAGTATAACTGTATGTAATTCATTCAAGTCATGCTTTTAGTTTGATTCATTAATGCATTTTCTGGTTTCTCAAAGAATTGTACTTGGAACTTGCTTTCCTCCCTTCTTTCTTCTTTTTCTTTTTTTCTCTTTTGTTGCTCTTTCTGCCAATAGTGAAATAAGTTAATAAAGATGAATAGACGTTTTCTGTATTGTATGGAACCCAGTATAAGGCTGTTTATGTATTGTATGGAACCCAGTATAAGGCTTTCTATTTTTGCATTTTTTTCATTTTCTTTTCTCAACTATTCTAAATAAAATAGGGCAGATGGTCATTGTATACAATATTTAGGCAGTTTTTTTTTACTGTATGTAACTAAATATAAGTTTCTTTCTGTACACATTTTATGGCACTGTATACTATTTTTACCATTTTTAGAAAATTTACTAAGATTTAGGCTATTCAGCTTTTTATTCATAGATAGTATATATGTTCCCCCATATTTTTAACACAGTGGGAGCTTTTGAACAGTTTTTAAAAATACTAGTGAAAACTAATTACAACCAGAAATATGTCATGTGGTTTACTATTAGGTATAGGTGATTTAAGTCATATTTGAATCAGAAAAGGTAAAATTAGTGCTTGCAAAAACATTTTGTATCTGTTTTCATTTCAAAGTGCCATGCAGTCAAAGTTGATAAACTTTTCCAAATAGAACAAACTGGGAAACTTTACTTTGGTATAGTTGTATAAAAGGAAACTAAACTTCTGATATGTTAAGCATTACTTTCACCTTTTTTATTTCAGTAACAGAGAACACTGCTCTACTTGTAATAGTGGCCAAAGAAAATCATATTCATTTCCTTCTCTACAGCACATTTAAATTGAAAGGTAGAGCCAGCTTGGAGTTCTTATGTTTGCATTCTATGCAACCTTATATTTCATTTTCTCCTGAGGGAGGGTTATCAGTTGAGGAGATGAAGACTGAGGCCCAATGATAGGGATCTCCCCTACCTTAAGCCTCATCCCTTTCCTGAACCAATTTTACTGTTTTCTTCCCAATTTCTTTTTATCTTCTCCAACCCCTTCTGTCCCCTTCCTAAGTGGTGAGGGCCATTTTGAAAGGATGTAAGGCTGGCTGTAGGTCACTCCTAAACAGCCTCAGGGTGCCATGGGCAGGTATTCCTCTATTTAGTTATCTAGCCCTTACCTCTCATGGGGGCCCTGAGAGGTGAACCATTTCTCCTGCCCACATACTCAAGGCTTACCATGGCCAATAATGATCTTATAGTCTTTTCCGGGATATTATGGCTTACCCCTTAAACAGCCAGCCCCACAGGCATTAACCTTTCCAATTCCCCTACTCCTGACTCTGAACACTTATTTCCTCGATACCTGCTGTCAGCTCAGTTCATTCGAAGACACCTAGCCAGGTCTTTACCCAACTATTAGAACACTTCCTTCCTATGTCTCAACATCATCCCCAATATTCTTTATTTCCAACTCCCCTCCCCATTATTTCTATGCATCTTTATTGTCCACTCCACTCCCTTTAGTACTACATCACTCAACACCACTCCCTCTTCCTCCCAACCCCGTCTTCAACTACTTCGACTTCTACAAATATTTAGTTTATTCAGGCTCACCATGGCCAATAATGAATATTCTTTACCCTCAATAGGGGCATTAAGGCTTGCCCCTTCATCAAATAGCCTATCTGAATTCAATTCTGATGGTTTTCAAACCCCTGCCCCTCCTTCGACCACGGCACCAACCACTGATACTAATACCCCCTCCTTCGACCACGGCACCAACCACTGATACTAATACCCTCTTCGACCACGGCACCAACCACTGATACTAATACCCCCTCTTCGACGCTTACGAACAACACCCATCCAGGTTATTACTCAACCTCTAGGAAGCACCCCTTCCTCTTCCCCAACATTCTCCTCTTCATCTCTTGCTGCACAGTCCTCTTCAATGTTTACCCCCTCTTCCCCTTATTACTACCTGAATACTCTCTTTGGCCCAGCCAAGTGGGATCGATTCTTTGTGATTCCCCCCACAGCCCCCTATTCTGAGAATACCCTTCTCTTTCAGTAGTGCCTCCAGTAACAAGTAAGCAAAGTTACCTTTCGCAATCGTTCTGAGCGTTCACTCCGGGTCACAGTTTCATCTCAATCCCAAGCTCGTGCACCATCTAACTGACCTTCCTGGCAAACCCATTCGTGCCGAACCTCACCCCTCTCTTAATACTTGTACTGGAACTGTTTCTATACCCTCAAATGCTTGTCCAATGTATGACAAGGATTGGTCATACTGTGAAAATGACCTTCTTTCCTGCCTTGCTGAATATGATGCAGTGGCTGTACAGTGTTATACTATTCCTCCCAGAGGCCACCATAAATCCTATGTCAATATTGCCAAGATTAGCTTCCATAGACAGACCTCCCCCATGAGGTTTATATTGGTGGATTGTCTTATCATGTCCGACAATATCGACCCCTTCCTCGTCAATGTGAGAAATGTTGGCGTTTTGGCTACCCAGCCGAACACTGTCACTCTACAACCTGCTACCCTCTGTGTGCCCAACCTGGTCATGACCGTTCAAATTACCCTGCTCAGTCACATACACATGCCAATTGTGGAGACAACCGTAATGTATTATATAGAAGCCTATAAGTTTGAATGTCAGGTAGCAGTCCTTAGACTCAAACTAGGCCTCACTCTATGTGAGGCCAGACAGGAAGCAGGACAACGAGGACAACAATATGGTACCACCTGAAATAAAGTTTATATACTTCAACACATCTGAGCGAGTTCAGAATGGACAATGCCAGACAAATTACTTGCTGGATTCTGCCCGCCAGACATGCCCAAAAGTGACCCACCCCCTCTGGTCTGGCAAAATTGATGTAGATGAAACATGAAAGGTACTGAATGAAACTAATTTTGAATGGAAGGTAACATTCCACCAAGTACAGAGTGACCCTTGCCAGACATACTGCCAGCCGCATTAGCCCCGCCAGACACATTGCCAGCTGCATTAGGCCCGCCAGACACATTAGGCCCGCCAGACACACTGCCAGCTGCATTAGCCCCGCCAGACACATTGCCAGCTGCATTAGGCCCGCCAGACACACTGCCAGCTGCTTTAGGCCCGTCAGACACATTGCCAGCTGCTTTAGGCCCGCCAGACACACTGCCAGCTGCTTTAGGCCCGCCAGACACACTGCCAGCTGCTTTAGGCCCGCCAGACACACTACCAGCTGCATTAGGCCCGCCAGACACCCCTAAAGGTGTCTGGTCATAAAATCGGTCGTCATGTGCGAAGTATTTTATGAACGGCCTCTTACCCAGGATGAGTCCTGGGTAACTATCTATTTGAACTTCTGACCTTGTCATGTTAATAGTGATCAATGTAGCCTATGTCAGCTTCCGCTTAGAACTTAATTTTTGTTCGTTCTGGCCGTATCATGTTAGCATGAACAGGCGTACAAGGAGCTATTGTGCCAACATTAAAGATACATACACACACACACACACACACACATCTCTACAGGTCAGCTTGACTGGCACAGAGTACATCTTTTGTATCTTTGTGTATCAGTAGGTAGACCTATGTCTCAATTCACTTACCTATTTTGATTAGCAAAATATCTTTAAATTTTCACTTTCAGTTTCACGTCTATAGTTTATGCCCATGTACAATATATGAAAATCGGTTTATTTGCTGTTAGAAATTCAACAATTCTTCATTCACTTCAATCCCTCCCTTAGCACACATCTACAGAATGCATGTGGAGATTCTGAAGTCAAATGTAGATATGTATACAGAGTGACCTCCATCATCACCTGAGATAAACAAATTGGTGTCTTATCATGCTTACGTTATGAAGTTGTGTGTCTGTGGGCCTGCATCTTACTTTTTCTGTAAAATACCAGTGGATTAAACATTAAGGGTCGAATTCATAAAGGATAATGTTGCTTGCTCAGCCCCTCCCCCTCCACCTCAAGATGTCCTTGAACCCTCCCCTATACCTACTTCCACTTCTATATTCAACCTCCCCCAGTCAAATTCCTTTGCCACTGAATCCAGACCACATTCTCAACCACAGCTCCAATCTCGACTACAGCCCCAACACCATCCCCCCTCCCTCCCCGCACTACCCGCAGTAGACAGACGAAATGTTCCACCCCTTCTTCACCTACCGCACACTCACCTCCACCTACCTTTACCTTTACTCCTCAAACACCAGTCTCCTCTTCCCCCCTCATAAGAAAACCTTTGTCCCACAAAACTCTCCAACCAACTCCACTGCAGAAACTATGGAAGACATTCAAAGCTATATGCATGAGACACAAAATTCCATAACTCATGCTCCCTCTACACTTGAAGTGATTGCCGATATCCATACCCTTGCTACTCATATTCCCCCTACATCCCTTCCTCCAAATCCCTCCCAAGACAACACATACCCTACAACTTCAACTATCCATCCTTCCGATATCCATCCTCCTACCACTAATATTCCCCCCACACTTCCTCCTACTCCCTCCCAACACAACCCACCCCTTCTACCCCCAACTATACACACATTCTCCCTCCCTTCATCACCTTTATCCTTTCCACTCCCTCCCGGATACACACGGGAATTACACATGCCACAACACTCCCTAGCTCCTTCCCCTCAGCTTCCCCAACACGTACCGGCGCTTTCAATCATAAAATAACTAGGATATACCTCTCCTACATTTGAATATTCGCGGTTCCTGTTCTCACAGACCAGACCTACGTCATACCTTTGCTTCTTATAACAACCTGTTCTCCTTCCTCAAACGCATAAATATCCTTCACCTGATCTAATTCCCTTACATAAACCACCATAACCCTTTCCCTCATCAACACCCTTAACCATCAATCTCCTCTTGGTCAGCTCCATTTCACAAAAACAGACGTTGGGAGACGGCCCTCGCACGATTACGTATTGGCCACACTCGCCTAACACATGCCTATCTGATGTCACGCTCAGACCCGCCCCTATGTCCTCTATGTAACATCCCTCTTTCAGTCCCACACATTCTCTTGTCCTGTCCACGCTTTAATACAGCACGTACCTCTGCTTTTCCACACCTATCCCCCCTTCACCGACCTACCAACATATCAGACATCCTTACAGAATCCCACAGCTTCTGCCTGGACAACCTGTTCTCCTTCCTCAGACGCATAAATATCCTTCACTTGATCTAACTCCCTTACCTAAACCACCATAATCTTTTCCCTCATCTTCAACCTTTCAACACTATTCTAGATAGTTGACACATAACAACTATCACCTGACATCCCCCTTTACTATACCTTCCTATAGTGCTATATGACCTTAGATGTCTAGCACATTTATCTTAACCATTAACCATTACCCATCTTCAACTTTCCAACATTACTCCCAACTATCACCAGACATCACCCTTTACTATACCTTCCTATAGTGCTATATGAACTTAGATGTCTAGCACCTATGGGTGGGTCTGACTGGTAGGTAATTTGTCTGGTATTGTCCATTCTGTACTCTCAGGTGTATTGAAGTATATAAACTATATTTCAGGTAGTACTAATTATGTTTGATTCAGCCTAAAATTTTAGGCCCTTTTTGGGCGTCTGTCGGGCCTAATGCAGCTGGCAGTATGTCTGGCAAGGGTCACTTTGTACTTGGTGGAATGGTACCTTTCATTCAGTACCTTTCATGTTTCATCTACATCAATTTTGCTAGACCAGAAGGGGTGGGTCACTTTTGGGCATGTCTGGCGGGCATAATCCAGCAGGTAATTTGTCTGGCATTGTCCATTCTGAACTCGCTCAGATGTGTTGAAGTATATTAACTTTATTTCAGGTGGTACCAATAATGTTTGATCCAGCCCAAAGTTTTGGGCCCTTTTTGGGCATCTGCCGGGAATACTGCAGCAGAGATTATGTCTGGCATGAATAATTTTTTACCCAGTGTAATGTGTAAATTACCCTGAAATACACTGTGTGGGGTACCTATGTATGTTTGATCTAGCTGATTTTTATGCCCCTTTTGCCTCTACCTCCTTTAATATACTTTTTATAGTGCTATATGGCCTTAGATGTCTAGCACATTTGTTTTTGCTTTTAACCATTAACCATTAACCATTCTCATCCCCTGGATTCTTCTCCTACTTCTCCAACAGCCACCACTGTTTCCCTTGAACAATGTCCCTATTCCTTCTCCAGTCATAGATACACTGTAATTTACTCAGTACCTCTACCCCCCTATATTCCCCTCTACCCCTTCCCAACATACCTCATCCTCTCAAACAACCAAACAAATTTATTTGTTTCAAACATTAAACATTATTGATCCTTTAAATCCTGATGCTAAACTACCTGGTCTTGTTAATATTACGACAGACTGCATGTACCCACATTCCGTGAATGTTGACAAATCATTGGCCCTAGTATTACAGCTGATGAAAGGTTATGATTAGGGTTGGCCAAAAGTTCCAATAAATGCTTAACAAGCAATGTTTTCCTGTTTTCTATTTCAAGAAAGCCAATCAAATCCAATGACATTGCTGCACATGCCACATCACTGATATAATTAAATGAAATGGACTTGCAATAAGCGATGTGAAGGATTGCAGGAGTTACACCAACAATATTTCATAAGAAGTCTAGTGTGATGTAATCGTACATAAGGTAATATAGTTCTAGATCAGTAGTTCATGACCTTCATACTACCATATCCCCTTTAGGAGTTTGTCCTTCCCTCCACGCCCCCCTGTATTTATGAATAAAATTCCTAAACGGATTTTAAAGAAAATCACAAACATGTTCTAGGCCTTTTTAATTACTATGAAATAATCACATTATTATTAAGCTTATTATTAGACCATGCTTCCGTTAAGAGACTAACAAATATAATGAAGTAAATTACTTTTTTCCCCAAGGGCCAGGAAATTCCTAACGCCCCCAGGTTAAAAAACACTCTTCTACATGGATATGGTGTTGCCTATCACCTGGTCAGATTGTGGTGGTATGCAAGATTTCATTTGGAGTGTACTGCCTTTCATTTCAGGCTGTCTCAAGACAGGTGATACTTTGTATTTGATAGCTATTACGGTAAGAGTATCAGGCAAATCAAACAGGAAAGAATGCCTGCCGTCACCATCAGCTGTCTCTTGATACCTCGCTCCCGCTGAGGGTGTGTCCCATAGTTACAGAAAACAAGGTTCAGCTTACCACTATCATCTGTAAATATCTGTTTGGCAACAACATCTACTGTGTCACACAATGGAAAGAACAGAGATATGTGATTGGGTCATGAGAGAGTCCAGATCCTCGCATAAGGCATACAGAGGCTGATTTGATTATCGTTCAATAGGTTTATTTGTCTGAGGAAAGAAGACCAACGTTATTGCAGAAGACACGTTTGTTTTATTGGCTTATTGCTATGTGGAAAGACAGTTGTAACAGGGTGATGATAGGTACCAGTGCTACAAGACCAATTATGGATATCAAAGCAAATGTGGAGACTTTTTGTGGCACTGTCAATGATCTTTTAAGTGGCCATGCTCTTTAGGGATGTGATATGGTCTCATGCTTGAATGGAGATAACAGAGGATCTGTTTTCGAGATTCATAGAAAAATATATGAATAAGTAAATAAATAGTAACTCTTGGGAAGTTGGGCAACAGTGAAGAACAAATTCTGATTGTAGTTTGTGAAGCCTCCACATTTATTGCTGCTTGGTATGGATCCCACTTCAAACGAGTATGGCATCACTTCGATATGTGGTACCCCCCAATCCCTTGCCCGTTCTTGTCCGGTAGGGGCTTAGGAGACAGGGACCTAATGCTGGGATCTCCCCTACCTTGGGCCTGAACCCTCGACTCAACATTTTGCATGGTCTTTTCTCCCTCCTGCTTTTTCGTTTTTGTCCCTTCTCCAACCCCTTCAACTACCTACTTCCTAAGGTGTAAGAGCCGTGCTGAAAGGATGAAAGGCTGACTTTGTGCCAGTCCTGAATGGCCCGAGAGAACCATGGGCACAGTATTCCCGTTTTAGTTGTCTAGCCCATACTGTTTCTTTCCCCAACATAGTCAAGGCTTCCCATGGCCAGTAATGAAGTAAAACCTTTTTAGGGTATTAAATAGCCCCACCAATTCAAACTTTCTCGGTTCCCCGACCCAGGCTCTCCTTTGATCACGACCACTGCTACTACTACCCACTCCTCAATGCTTACTAGTACATTATTCACCCAAGTCAGGAGACATCCCTGCTCTCCCAGCTTCCTCAACTTCATCATCAAATCTACCCCCACAACCTTCTTCATCAATCACCCAGTCATCCCTTATTACTACTTTACAGCCTTATTCTTCACCTCTCTATATTACTACCTCCCTCAACACTACTCCCTCTTCCACACGTCCCTATCCTTCTATCATCCCGATCTCTACAAATCTCTTAAATACTCTATTTAGCCCAGCCAAATGGGGCCGATTTTTCGTGACAGCTCCTTACTGATAAAACTCTTCTTTTTCAGCAATGTTTCCAAAAACAAGTAGGCAGAGTCCGTTTCCGTACCCGACCCGATCGTTCCCGTCTCATTACAGTTACATATGAATCCCAAGCTATAGCATTATCAAATCTAACTCATCTCTCTGGCAACCCCATTCCTGCAGAACCTCATCCAACCCTTAATATGTGTACTAGAACTGCCTCTTATCTCCCCAGCAAACTGCCCTATCGATACCAAAGATTGGTCAGATTGTGGAAAAGATTTACTCACCTGCCTCAAGAACCGTGAGGTAATATCAGTACAGTGCTAATCCATTCCTCCTAGAGATCATAAGAACCCCACCAACATTGCCAAAATTACTTTCTATAGACATGACCTTCCCATTGATATTTATATATGTGGAGAATCCCTCCCTGCCCAACCATACCAACCTACTCGCCGTCAATGTCAAAACTGTTGGCGTTTAGGACTTCCTACCAAACACTGCCGTTCCACATCCCAATGCCCCCTATGTGCCCAACCTGGTCATAACCGATCAAACTGCTCTGCACAATCACGCACATGTGCTAACTGCGGTGGCTCCCATAATGTATTTTATAGGGGCTGCCCTACCTGCAAGATTGAATTTGAGGTGGCAACTGTCAGATACATTGGTCTCACTCTGCATGAAGCCAGACAGGAAGGTTTCTCTAATACTCCTTGCTCCAGTAATGTCGCTTGCTCAGTCCCTCCCCCTCCTTCCCAAGATGTCCCTACACCCTCCCCTATACCTACTTACTTCCTCAATTCCACTTATACCTCCTACCTTCCCCGGTCAAATTCTTTTGCCAGACACCTCAATCTCAACTACAGCCCCAACACTCCTCTCCCTCCCTGCACTACCCACAGCAGACAGACTAAACATTCCACCTCTTCTCCTACCACCACTCACCCCCACCTACATTTGCCTTTACTCCTCAGACACCAGTCTCCTCCACCCCCCCCCCCCCTCATAATAAAACCTTTGTCTCACAAAACTCTCCAACCAACTCCACTGTAGAAACTATGGAAGATATTCAAAGCTCAAGTTTCAAAATAACACGACAACCCCTCACCCACCCTCAAATTCCACAACTGCTCCCTTCACACTCAAAATATCCATCCTCTTCCTACTCCCTCCCACACAGCCCATCCCCCTCAGCTCCAACTGCTGCTGATATCCATCCTCCTCATATTCCCCATAAACAACCACCCCCCTCCAATTCCTTATCTCACCCCTAGCTACTTCCTCTTCAAATTCTCCAAACATATTGTAGCCGTTATCACTCGTAAATCAACTAAGATGTAGCCCTCCTTCATTGGAATATTCGCTGCTTCCATTATCACAGACCTGACCTTCGTCATATCCTTCCTATAACCCATCCATTATCTGCTTTCCTTAAACATCCTCCTATAACAATTCCCAACTCCCAATACAATTTCCCTCTTTCAGTTCCACACATTTTGTTGCCCTGTCCACGCTTTGCTACAGCCCGCACCTTTGCTTTCCCCCAACTATCCTTCCTTCACCGACCTCCCATCCTATACAGAATCCCACACTCTGCGTTAACGTGTTCTCCTTCCTCAGACGCATACATATCCTTCACATGATCTGACCCTTTACTTAAAACCTCCATAACCCAACAACTCCAGTCAACAATATCATTAGCATCTTCCTGGACCACTAGTCACGGCTTTCGTTTCTCCACCACCAAATCCCTTTATATCTTCTCACATAAACATACAAAACCCTAACCTCCCCTCTTCTTATACGGCACTCTTCTACAATACCGCTCTCGGAAAAGTTTCTTGGAGTAATTTTCGACTCCAGACTATCCTGGCGAGACCATATTCTCTCCATTAAAGAAAAAGCTCAAAAACGGCTTTGAATCCTACAAACTCTGTCCCACATACTATGGGGTCAGATCGCAAAATTCAAGAGTCTTCACACAACCTTGATCCTCCCTACTTTTGATTATGGATGCATGTATAGCCATGTGCCTCTACCACACTTCTTAATCAATTAGATAAAGTTCACCATAAAGTTCTCCGATTAGCATTAGGAGGCTTCTCCCCAGTTGAGAGCCTGTACGCAGAGTCGGGCATACCATTTCACTCTCGACGCCATACCCTTCTTTCTCTCCGATGCTTTGCACGCTTTCACCAACACTCCCTCACCGAATGAACTATTCCTCAATCCTTAATTTCTACTTTTACCTCATCTCCCCGTTTACGAACTCCTCCTAAAACGTATAAGAAGCTAAACTCAGCACCGGATCTGCGAGCTCTTCCATCGACAACAGAAGCATTTGAACAGCATCACAAAAGCAAGTCGCAAGCAGCTGTCTGCAATGTGCTCTCAATCTAGATCAACACAATATATACCCAGCTAATTATGTATGAACATATGCTGCAGCAACTGATCAGGCGTGGATGGTCTTCCTCATAGCTTTGCTCAACATTGCCATGTAACTATGGCTCAGACGCACGCACACACACACGCACACATACATTACGGCATCCTCTCTGTTTTGAGCAGTCAATCAAATCTTTCTAGTCAAAGGAAGCGGAAAAGCCCAATTATCACGTTCAATTTTTTTTGTACTTGTGGTGGCGATAGAAGTAGAAAACTGAAAACTATGAGTAGAAAATTATGATTATCAAAAGATTTTTGAGTAGACTTTCAAGTGTTGGATTGTAAAGACCATGTAATTAATTTGAGAAATCTTATCATTGTGCCATTTTCAATATTTTTAGCCCCATAATAGTAGAAATTGCTATATCCACTTCATATTTGGCATTTACAGAAAAATATATATATGAATATATATATATATATATATATATATATATATATATATATATATATATATATATATATATATATATGAAATGGCTTTTTTTTCGTCACTTGAAGGGAAATCTCGTAAATCTAGGACCTGAAAACATAGGAAAGGACACCGAAACCGATATCCTGAGAGAAAAATACACCAAACTTTAGCCATTAATGAGTTACGGGAGCGGCCATTTTGAATTTAGGTCATTAAAAATAATTCTCAAGGGTGCGAACTTTGCACTGGACTGATTAGAAATTAATATTTATTCAAATAAAGAAACTAATCTTTATGCAATGTAAGCTGAACGTTTTGAGTGATGTAATGTTTTAGGGATGTTAGTCCTAATTACTGTTAGGCCATTTGCAGTCCCAATTTTCCCAATTTTCCTAGTGAGATTTCTGCAGCTTTCATTCACTATATAATGCAATTTATATTTTTTCTGTCATGCTTATATAAAATGCAGCAAACCTTTCTTCCAGCTATCAGAACAAACATAAAAAACAATATTTAAGCAACTGCGGATTAGCCATTCTACATTTGGAGGCCCCAGTGATGTTCGGAAACTGCTGTAGTTATGTCGCCATTGCAACCCATGTTGGGTTTTGTTTGTTTGTTTGCTTTTTTACCACGTCAGTTATCAGATTACATACTTATTCGTCCCAGTGGTAGGAGCAGATTTTCCCCTTAAACTTCCTTAAACAATAGATTTTCCATTTCCAAGAACCTTAATAGATCATTGTTTATATTTTTCAGATAGGTTCAGATGCAAAGGGGAAAATATTAATCACTGTTTTGTGTAATGTATTTATTATGTGACGGAAAACGTGCAGGCTTCCTTTAGCATGCAATCGTCAAATTTCTTTGTTGTCTCTGATTCGTATATGTGATATACAATATCATTATCACTACTATTATCATTATTGATAGTCTTATTAATAAGTTCTTCAATTGTAGTAGTAGTATTTCTTATTAGCATCACCACCGTCACTATTATCATTACTATTATTTTAGTATCATCACCGTCACTTTTATTATCATTATTATTTTTGTTATCGTTCTTATGATCATCATGATAATCATTACTGTTATGACTGTGATTATAATTATGATCAAGAATGTAATTATAATTACGATTACTAGTGTTATTACAATTATTAGTAGTAACACTCGTCATATGATGATTATTATTATCATCATTATCACTGTTATTACCATGGTCATTATGCTTGGTCTTTATCATGATTACCATTATCATTATGATTATCATTATCTTTAGTAGTGGTAGTAGTAGTAGTTGTAGTAACAGCACCACAACCACCTCCACCACCACTGTTATTATCACTAACACTATTACCATCATTTTACATTTGAAGGATTCACGGCAGGATATTCAATGTTAATTGACAATTCGCCTTCTTAACTGAATGAATTGTTCCTTTAATCATTTCCTACTAAAATATTTATTTATTATTTATCATAATTCATCCTTCCCCAACCCTCCAATACCGTGCTCGTTGTTGTCGTGGGAGGGCTTGGGAGACGGAGACTGGAGCCCAATGTAGGGATCGCCCCTGCCTTGCACTTCAGCCCTCGTTTTCTTCTCTTTCTATCCTCTTCCGTATTTTCTTCATCCTCTTCTTCTAATCCATTTCTAAGGTGTAAGAGCCGTGCTGAAAAGATGAAAGGCTGCTTAATGTCAGTCATGAATGGCCTCTGGGAGCCATGGGCACGGTATTCCTGACCTCTTTTGAGGACCCTGAGGGGTAGACCGTTTCTTTCCCCCATTTTATTCATGAATGAAGATTCTTTACCTTAATCCCCCAATCCCTTGCCCGTTGTTGTCGTGGGGGAGCTTAGGAGACGGAGACTGAGACCCAATGCTGGGATCTCCTCGCCTGGGGCCTCAGCCCTCGACTCAACTAATTGTGCATGGCCTTTTCTCCCTCCAGCTTTTGTTTCCATCCCTTCTCCAATCCCTTCTACTATCTACTTCCTAAGGTGTAAGAGCCGTGCTGAAAGGAGGTAACAACTCTCAGATACAAAAATTGTCTCGCTCTACGTGAAGTCAGACAGGAAGCATGCCGACAAGGTTTCTCTTATACTCCATACTCTAGTAATGTTGCTTGCTCTGTCCCTCCCCTCCACCTCAAGATCCTACACCCTCCCCTATACTTACTTATTTCCCCACTTCCACTTCTACATTCAACCTACAGTCAAATTCTTTTGCCACTCTAGATCCAGACACCCCAATCTCAACTACAGCCCCAACACCACCCCCTCTTCCTCCCCGCACTACCCGCAGTAGACAGACGAAACGTTCCACCCCTTCTTCACCTACCTTTACCTTTACTCCTCAGACACCAGTCTCCTCTTCCCCCCTCATAAGAAAACCTTTGTCCCACAAAACTCTCCAACCAATTCCACTGCAGAAACTATGGAAGATGTCCAAAACTATATGCTTGAGACACAAAATTCCAAGTAACTGCCGATATCCATCCCCCTCCTGCTCATATTCCCCTACACCCCTCCCTCCTACTCCCTCTCAACTCAACCTAACCCCCTCAACTCCCAACTACTGCTGATATCCATCCTCCCGTCACCTATCCTCCCGACACCCACCCTCTTCCTACTCATATTCACCCTTCACCATTTCCTCTTACTCCTTCCCAACACAACCCACCCCCCTCAACTCCAACTATATGTACATTCTCCCTACCACCATCCCCTCTTATCATTTTCTCTCCCTCCTGGATACACACGTGGAACACTTATGTAATTCCCTTACCTAAACCCACCATATCCCATTCACACAGCAACATCTTTACCCATCTTTAACCTTTCAAGATCACTCTAGATAGTTGATGCATAGCAACTATCACTCTTCACTTATCCTTTAATATACTCCCTTATAGTGCTATATGACCTTAGTTGTCTAGCACATTTATTTTTTGCTTTTTAACCATCAGCCATTAACCATTTACCCTTAATAGGAACATTAAGGCTTACCCATTCATCAAATAGCCTATCTAATTTAAATTTTGATGGTTTTCCGACCCCTGCTCCTCCTTAGACCACGGCTCTGACCAGTGATACTAATAACATCTCGGCATTCACTGACAACTCTATCCATTCTGAACCACCCACCCAGGTTATTACTCAACCTCCAGAATGCTTCCCTTCCTCTCTCTCAACATTCTCTTCTCCATTTCTTAATGTCTTCAGTGTCTACCCCCTCTCCCTTATTACAACTCTTCATCCTTATTATCCTCCCCCCAACAGAACTACACTCTACACCACCCTATCTTCCTCTCACCCTCGTCCTTCTACCGCCTCAACCTCAGCAATTCTTTAGAGTATTCTCTTTGGCCCAGCCAAGTGGGATCGATTCTTTGTGATTCCCCAACAGTCCCCTATTCTGCAAATACCCTTTGCTTTGTCTCCAAAAACAAATAGACAAAGTTACCTTTCCCAATTGCTCTGATTGTTCATGCCTTGTCACAGTTACATCAGAATCCCAAACTTGTGCACTGTCTACTTTGACCAACCTTACTGGCAAACCCATTCCTGCCGAACCTCGCCTCTGCCTTGCTGATTATGAAGCAGTAGCAGCACAGTATTACACTTTTCCCTCCAGAGGCTAGCGTGTCCCATGTCAATATTGCTTCCGTAGACAAGACCTCCCTCCTGAAGTTTATATTGGTGGATTGTCATACCATGTCCGACCCTATCGACCCCTTCCCAGTCAATGTCAGAAATGTTGGCGTTTTGGCTACCCAGCCAAATACTGTCTACAGCCTGCTGCCCTCTATGTGCCTCTATGTGTTCTACTCCATCTTCACCTTCTACACCCTCCTTTCCCTCTGCCTTTCGAACGTCTAACCCCTCTTTTCCTCCTCACAAGAGATCCATTGTTTCTCAGACCTCTCTACCCAAATCCCCATTTGAAACTGTTGAAGATATCCCAAAATTCCTAGGCTTTACCCAAGAAAATGTTCTGCTCCCTCATCAACCCTCTATTCCTAGTCCATCTTCATTCAAAGTATTTGCCGATATCCATCCTCCTCCCGAGCAAAGTTCCCCCTACCCCTCTCCCTCTTCCTCTTCCCCAACAAACCCCATCCTCTCTGTCGTGTATACCATTCCCTTTTCGTTCTCCATTATCATTACCTCTCCCACCTGGATACTTATATGAATCCCTTCTGTTGCCTACAGTGTCCTCCCCCGGCGTCTTCCCCTCCTGACGTTCTTCTGATTCTTCACCTTCTTCCCCAGTCCCTTTACATCATCCACCATCCTGCTACTTCACCAACACCTACCTCTACCTGTATTACCCGTTGATTATCTTATAACGGCTCTTTTACCAGTTTTTACTAAAAGAGACCCCTTACAGACCCTTCTCTTCCAACAGTGTCTCCAAAATAAGTAGGCAAAGTTTCCTTTCGCAGTCATTCTAATCACACTTTCATGGTTACACCTGAGTCTCAAGCTCGTGCATTATCTGGCCGATCTCACTTGCAAAACCTATACCTTGCAACCTCTCTCCTCTCTTGATACTTGTACTATAAATGTTTCTGTCTCCCCAACATTCAAATTGCTATGCATAGTCACGCACTTGTGCAAATTGTGGTGGCTTCCATAATGTATTTTATAGGAACAGCCCTGCCAACAAACTCGAACCTGAAGTAGCAGTTTTCAGATTCAAGGTAGGTTTCACATTGTGCGAGGCCAGACAAGAAAAACGCCATAGTTTTTCTCTTTCTGTCCGTTCCAAAACTGTCCTCTCTGCTCCCCTCTCATCTTCTCAGGATGTCTCAGCTTCTCTCCAAAGTATCTCTTCCCACTACCCTGAATCATCTTACCTCATACTCTGTCTCCTCCCCAGTCAAATTCCTTTTTCCAGTTTAAATCCAGATACACAATCTCTACCATTTCTCGATGCCTTCCGCTTCTCACTTTACCTATTGCACCAAGCCAACCCCCCCCCCTCCCAATCCCTTGCCCGTTTGTTCGTGGGGGGCTTAGGAGAACGGAGACTGAGACCCAGTACTGGGAATCTCCCCTGCCTAGGGCCTCAGCCCTCGACTCAAATAATTTTGCATGGTCTTTTTCCCCTCCAGCTTTTTGTTTCCGACCCTTCTCCAATCCCTTCTACTATCTACTTCCTAAGGTGTAAGAGCCGTGCTGAAAGGAGGAAAAGGCTGACCTTGTGCCAGTCCTGAACGGCCTGCGGGAACCATGGGCACGGTACTCCCAATTTAATTGGCTTAGCCCTTTACCTCCGTACAGGGAGGACTTTTTATGTCCCTTTACATAATCAAGGCTTCCCATGGCTAGTAATGAAGATGTAATACCCTTATTAGGCTTGCCCCTTCATCAAATAGCCTCACCGGCTCCCCGACCGAAGGCTCTCCTTTGACCACGACTCCGAACCCGAACACTGAAACTACCCACATCCTCAATGCCGACTAGTGCATTACCCACCCAAGCAGATACTCAATCTCCAGAAGGCGATCCTACCCTCCCAACTTCCTCAAATTCATCAACTCTACTCCTACAACCTTCTTCATCAAACCTCCCTTATTACTACCTTACAGCCTTATTCTCTATCTCTCCGTAATACTATCCCCCTCAACAACACTCCCGCTTCCACACGCCTCCCGTCCTTCTACCACCACCAACCCTACAAATATCTTAACTACTTTATTTAACCCAGCTAAATGGGACCGATTTTTCGTGATCCTCCTACAGCTCCTTACTCAGGCAAACACTCTTCTCTTTCAACAATGGCTCCAAAAACATGTAGGCAGCGTCCCTTTCCATACCCGACGCGATCGCTCCTGTCTCGTAACAGTCAGATCTGAAGCTGAAGCTATAGCATTATCAAAACTAACTGATCTCTCTGGCAACCCCATTCCTGCAGAACCTCATCCAACTCTTAATACTTGTACCGAAACTGTCTCTATCTCCCCAGCAAACTGCCCAGTCGATACCAAAATTGGTCAGATTGTGGAGAAGACTTGCTCGGCTGCCTCAAAGACCAGGACGTGATATCAGTACATTGCTACTCCATTCCTCCTACAGGTCATCGAAAGAAACCCACCAACATTGCCAAAATTACTTTCAGTACCCATTCATATCTACATTGGTGGACAATCCCTCCCTGTTCAACCATACCAACCTCCTCCCCGTCAATGTCAAAATTGTTGGCGATTTGGACATCCTGCCAAACACTGTACCCAACCCGGTCATAACAATTCAAACTGCCCTGCACAAACACGCACATGTGCAAACTGCGGCGGTCCCATAATGTATTTATAGAGGCTGTCCCACTCACTCTCAGATACAAATATGGTCTCTATGTAAAGCCAGACAGGAAGCACACTTTCTTTTTTTTTTTTTTTTTTTGCTATTATCAGGTAGCCCGGGTTTCGCCTGAGCCACCCAGTGTTTGTAGTTCAATGTAGTTGATGATGGTATGAAGATCAGAGAAACATGTAGTTGCATTTTGGTAAGTATTCATCTGGGTGGGGTAAGCGGAATTTTTCTTCACTCTCGAGAAGTGGAATGCATCTGGCAGCTAAGCTAGCTAAAGTGAAAAGGTCAGCATCGTCTGTACTGGGAAAGTCGTTAGTTCGGATAGGTTGCAAGCAGTGGCATTGTAATATATAATGTATGAGGGGTTCCGTGGTTATTTTTTGACAATGCTGGCAATTACGTGGGACTTTTTCGTCTATTTCCCTGTTACATTTATAGCCCATTCGTAACCTGTGGATAATGACAGCAGCGTTTCTAGATATAGACCTTGGAATTGGAAGGTACCCATAATTTGTTGCTATTCGATACCATTTTGCAGAGGGTGATCCTGCGTGAACCCAAACCTGGTGAGCAATTCATGAAATCTGGTATGTGGTTCGTTTGGCAAGAAGCTTGAGCTGGCTTAAACTGGATTTGACAGTTCTGTAGGTAGTAAGTGTGGTGCTGGCTTTCGCTGCTATGTCTGCTTCTTCGTTTGTTATGCCTACATGGCTTGGTATCCAGATGAAGGTTATGGTTTTGCCTTGGGAGGTGAACTGATGGAGTTTGTATAATACTGATGTGGTGAGATGTATGTTGTCTTGGTGACTAGATCGTTGCAAGACGTAGAGCTGAGAGGAAATCGGAGAATAGGCAGATGTTGGTTTGGGGAAGGGGCAAGGTATAAATGAGAGCTGTCTTTATGGCAAATAGTTCGGCATGTAAAGTCGAAGCGCCATTACTGATGCGGCAGCCCATGTGTGGTCTCTGCAGGTAAACGCAGACCCTGCCTTTCCAGACTGCTGGTTGACAGAGCCGTCTGTGAAGACTGCAGCAGTATAAGCTTGATTGGCAATAGAGAGAACTGTATTCTTAGCATTATTAAGGTCAGTTGGTGAGCAGAGCTTTAGCAGTGGGAGTGTGTCCAAAATATAGGAGATTGGAAGTGGGTCCCATGGTGGATGAGGAGTGTATTGCCTGTGTGGAGCGTCTACGCCTCTCGCCTTCATTGTAGGCATCAAATTGAGTGTTTCTATTGCAGTGAGGATCTCACAGTGCCATCGCAGTCTTGGGTTTGGGTTTGAGTCTGTGTGAGCATGAATGTACCTGCGAAGGGAGGAGATGGCATGAGAGGAGACAGTTTTTGCGGCACGTCCAGCAGCGAGTTGCTGTATCCTTGTCTTGAGGGAGACTAGGTTAGATTCAATGCGAAGATTAACCAAGCGGGTCCATCTTGGAGCACCGAGAATGATTCTCTTACACCTATTTTGAATAGTTTTCTAAGGTGTTGAATACGTCGGGTGTGAGTAATAATAGGGAGGTTGCACTGTAGTCTATGAGAGACCGGATGCCGTGTGTATAAAATGAGCGTAAAACGTCATGGCCGGTTAGCCTTCGGAGGACGTTAATACGATCTTTGCATCTCTTAAGGAGGTATGAGAGTTGTGAGGAGTTGTTTTAGGAGTTAAAGTATACCCCTCAACATTTGTGCTCAGTGACCCATTCTAATTTGAATCGGATGTAGAGCCATTGGTTGTTGATATTGTGGTGGGTTTGTAGAGCCCTGGTTTTCTCTGAGTTGATCTTCAGACCCAGTTCTTTGCATTTACGTGCCAATGAGTCCAAGGCCTTCTCTAAGTCTAAAAAGCCTATAATACTGTCATTGCTATCAATTACACTGTGGATGTATGATAGGTTTTCTGCTGTGCCCATACCTTTACAAAAGGCAAACGAGTGTTGATGAGGGCGTGGTATTAAGTGAGTCAACCGAGCCAGGATAGCTCTCTCCATAGACTTGCTGAGCGAGATTGGTCGAAAAGCTAGTTTAGGCCCGGGTTTAGGTATATGCTGGATGTTGGCCGGTTTCCAAGGGGATGGTAATCTACCAGAGGACAGAGACTCATTGAAGGGTCCCTTATAACGGCAAGGACTTATTCTCCAAGATGCCTGAGCATTGAATAAGAGATTCTGTCGATGCCCGGGCGGTATCTTTACTGACCTTTAAGGATGACCTGATCTCATGGTCAGAGAGAAGGGGTGCCTGTGGATACTTCCGTGTTTATAACAGTTTGGATGATGGCTTGCCTCTCTGGTTTGAGGTTAGTTAAACAGTTTATGGTATAAGCTGGTAATTGAGAGTTCTCTTCTGTTTCTAAATGATAGTATAAGTTCATGTGCCTTTTCTTGCGGTGCTGGATGACAAGCCTGTTTTTTATTCTTTCCTGTGGCAAGTTTTTACATGTCCCCAAGGGATGTGTGCGCATTAATAGATTCGCACCAGGTAAGTCAGGCTTGGGTACATAGTTCTTGAAGTTCTTGTAATTATTCTGTTTGCAGTTCTGTAAGAGTTTAAAGCTCTTGTGAGGGATGTCTCTGTAGAAGTTTCCTATGTTCAATAGCAAGTGTCTAAGCTGTTTAACTTTTTGGTTGTGATACCAGCGATCTTTGTTCTTAAAGTAAGTGGATGAGTGTATGGAATGGCTGTGTCTGCTGCCTTGTGGAGTGCACTGACAATTTCTTTTTCATGAGCGTCTAAGTGAGGGGAAGGGAGTATGTTTCTGCCCATTCTTCCAAAATATTGGAGAAAAGACACCAGTCGGCTTTGCGAAAGTTCCACCTTGGGCAAGGGGGAAGAGGAGATCGTCGGGATAACTGAAGAGCAGTAACTGTAGCAAAGTGGTCGGATGTGAGAAAAGGGTGAAGTGTCCAGTCAGATAAAGGAAGAAGAGCAGATGAGTGAATGTAAGGTCTAGGACTCCTCCTCGGAGGTGGGTAGGAGTATATCTGTTAAGTGCTTGCTGGGAATTATTCAGAAGTTATGGATGTGGAGGCCATTTCTACAGAATTTGCATTGGAGGAGGATGGATCATTCCAGTCAGGATGATGGCTTTGAAATCCCCACCCAGTATGGTTGGCGAGTTGTTCATAAGGGCAAAAGATAATCCAGGTTGAGCATTGCACTTTGTCTGGAGGCCGGTAGTTGAATATCGATAAGGTGAGACTGTTAAGGGAAGGGGGACACGCCAATGACCTCTATCTCTTTGCCACAAGGGTCCTGTAAGGATATGGGATCTGCATGTATGTCCCGTCTGATAAAAATAGAGACACCTCTGTTTTGTCCAGGTGTATATAATACTTGTGGAATCCAATGTAATTAGGAAGATTTATATCAGATTTTAGGAAGGCTTCTTGTAGTAATAGAACATCATGTCGTTTTTCAGAAATGGCTAGGTGAAGTAATGGGAGTTCATTGATATTTCACTGAAGGATGTTTACTATCTCACTATAAAGGGTTTGACTCCTAACAGGAAGATGATTCTGGGTTTGGTAGTGAGGATTGTGTCCGTAGTGAGATCTGAGTCTTCAGCTTCAGGAATACAAATAACAGGAGGAGAGCCCGGCTGTGTAGAGAAGACATTGTCAGGACCTTACAATAGGAAGATGGATTTTCAATTGGTCGGAGGTTGTGGGGGTCTAGGCTTCTGTGATGGGAGTGAGAGCACGTGTCGTCTGGTCTGTCATGGTAATTTTTCTTTTTCAGTGTGATTGTTAGTGTCACTGTCGTTAGAGGCATTTCTAGTTTTCTTTGTTAGGAGAGGAAAGTCTTTATCTGCCCCAATATTGGAAGTATCCATCAGTTCAGAAGCTTCCGAAGATGGTTTCCCTTGTGTAGAGGCAGGAGCAGGGGAAGTCGGGTGCTTTGGAGAGAAAGTTTTCTTGGCGAAAACAGTGATGACATTCGAGACAGTGTCTTGGAGATCTTGGTTAACTTGTCTGCCTAGGAGTGTGAGACAGGTTTGTAGTAGTTGAGATATAATGGCTGCATCTTGGACCGGGGAGTCTAGGTGGTGGCCACATTTAGAGCAGGGACTTGATGGAACAGGAAGGCTCGGCAGAGGAATAGGAGGCACCGAATCTTGATGTAGGTGTAATGTGTTGAGTCTGAGAAGGTTGAAAATACACTTTATTCCATGTATGGAGTTTTCTTGGGAAGACTCTTGGAGCGATAAGTTGGTTTCCCTGTCTGTTGTCTACCGGGACAATAAGTCTCTTCTTTCTGGGCATGACAGGTTCCATGCATGATGAGCTCCAGTACAATTGGGGCATCTAGCAGCAGGTGTGTGACCTTTCATTTGTTTAAAGCATACATCTGTAAGGTGAGGGCCGGAGCAAACCCCACAACGGGGCAGCAATCTGCAATTGGTTATGTGGTGGTCAAATCTCTGGCACTCGTACATCGGAGGGGTTCCAGATAATAGTCTGAGGGAGAAAGTACCGGTGGTCGTACAAAGGAATTTTGGTGAATCGCCATGTGATTAAGATTTGCCTTGTCTCCTCCATGGGTCTAACTCTCAATCGAGTTGCAGTCTCTACATTTGGATGTTGAAGGATCCAATCTAAATCAAAGGAAAGCGGGTAACCCTCCAACACCATCCTTGTTTTCTTAATTGGATCGAAGGGTTGCAAAACTACCGTTTTTCCATTTCCCAGACTAGCAGTGTGTTGAAGGATCTCGACGGAAGTGGTATCTAAAGGCTGTAATATCATATCTCCTGATGTTAGGGGTTTTGGATTTACATTAAAAGCGTTTTTTAAGCAGGGCAAGTTGTTGCCTGAAATCTCAAGCGTTTTTCTTGCTAACTCAAGCATTTCACTTGCTTTCTCAAGCGACCTCCGTAGATGGCTTGACTTGCGCTTGGTAAGTCAAGCGGGGTACCGTCACCATGGCAACGGCGTCGGTCGCGTACCGTACTGGTCACGATCCTTCGAATGCGGGCGATGGCCAGGAACTCCGCTTAATATCTTATCAGATGAATAATTTTTCACGGTATACGATTCTGTAGTTTTCTTCAAACAATATTCAAAGAAATTGAAATTAACTGAAAACGAAAGATGATGGAGATTATGGGAATAAAAAGTTTTACTTATGAATAATAAATGATTTTCCTCTTATTGTTAAACTTCTCGTCTTTCTAAATCGCCGCTAGCTAGTCAGTTTGAATTGCGCGCTCAAACTGTTACCAACCGCAGGTGAAATAAACTCCACCTCGACTTGTGCATAAGTTATCATTCCGAGATTGTTGGTGGCAATATTGCTTTTAAAACCCAAGTATGTATATTTCGTGTGTTATTTTGATATTTGTATGCTCATCAAGGACTGTTATGATTTGTACTTTATACAAAGATATTTCCGCATGTCTGGCATCACTGAAGAGGGCCTGCCTGCCTTGGAAGAGTTTTAAGCAGGGAACGGTACAGCGTTTGGCAAGAATTCTTGCCAAGCGCTCCCCTGCTTAAAACTCTTTTTGTGAAGGTTGATCTTTACTAAGAGCGTGGAATGCTTCAATAGCAGTAGGGAAGTCTTCTGAGGTCAAAATGAGATATCGACCCTTGAGTTGTTTTGGTTTGCATTGGTTGTTTTGTTTGCTGAGGCCCTTTGGGCGCCGGTTCCAGATCCTTAGTAGAAGCATCAGTTTTGTCAGGTGATGTTGGTTCAGCATTCGTTTTCATGCGTTTAGTTGAACTCTGGTTTTTTTCTTTGGGTCTATGTTTATTCTTACCAACGATCAAAATCTAAGAGGGACTCCGTCCTACCTAGTTCACTCAACTTCTAAATTGGTGCGTCTCAGCGTCAAAAAGCTATCCACCTTAGACAGCCACCACTGGGTGAACCCTATACCTACAGAGGAAACCCTTCTTCAGAAGTTAAGGCAATCCAGCCTAAGGACCCCCTCATGGCACTGCCCTCGGGATTCACCTGAATTCTGATGGGGACTCTAATGCAGTCAAACCAAAGGAAAAGGAAAGGGTTGGAACACAGTTCCAAGGTTCGCAGCACGCAGTTCTTGGTATGTAGTTAACTCTCTTGACAAGGAAGCAACTCGCAGGTCTTGGCAAGGTAATCTTTGTTACAAAGGATCTTGTGAAGTGGAGGAAACTCGGGATGCATCTCGCAACCCGATGTCGAGAGTAGTGTTGTTCGGCGGCTTCAACAACGTCTATGACAACGACGAAAGGGGAAACACTTGGTTCCCAGAATCGTGGTTCTTCCACTCATAACATGGATGGCCAGATCTTCAGGGACGAAAATCCGATAAGGGCGGGAGGTGGTTCCTTCGCACACAACGTGGATGGCCAGCTCGCGGGGTATCTAAAGCCTCGAATCCCCTGTTGACAGCGTGGCTAGCCAGTTTTTCAGTAACGAAAATCCGAGGAGGGCGGGAGCTACTGGCAGATGCTGCTATGGCGGCTGCCGTGCGAGAGGGAAGCACGCCGACAAGGTTTCTCTTATACTCCCTACTCTAGTAATGTCGCTTGATCTGCCCCTCCCCCTCCACCTCAAGATGTCCCTACACCCTCCCCTATACCTACTTCCCCACTTCCACTTCTACATTCTACCTCCCCAGTCAAATTATTTTGCCACTCTAAATCTAGACACCCCAGTCTCAACTACAGCCCCAACACCGTCCCCTCTCCCTCCCCGCACTACCCGCAGTAGACAGACTAAACATTCCACCCCTTCTTCCCCTACAGCACACTCACCTCCACCTACCTTTACCTTTACTCCTCAGACACCAGTCTCCTTTTTGCCCCCCTCATAAAACTTTTGTCCCACATAACTCTCCAACCAACTCCAATGCAGAAACTATGGAATATATCCAAAATTATTTGCTTGTCACAAAATCCCAGGACTCATGCTCCCTCCACACTCGAAGTGACTGCCGATATCCATCCTTCTCCTCATATTCCTGTAGTGAACTGCGAATACAATTATATCTCGCCTTAGGGTGTATAAAGTAGCGTCACTGCCACCACCCATTTAATTGCCGTATGGGAACGGATGTTGTTTGTGGGAAGGGGATAGTGTAGAAGACGATGCAGGAAAGGAGCGATAGATTGTGTGGATGTGTGTGGTGCGTGTGTGTGGTGTATATGGTGGTGGTGTATGCGTGAATTAAGCCGAGGAGAGGCGTGTGCGGGGAGAAATCTCCAACGCAATTAGTAAAGTAATCACTGTCATTTATAGTTATGATTTCCACTGATACTCTTCTTTCCCTTCACAGGCTTAGGGGAAAACTCAAGATCATACGTAAAATTGTAAAATTATTTATCAAATTGATAAAACATAAAACAATAAAACGACAATAAAACTGAACAAAACGATAAAACACTGTACAAAACAATAAAACACTGAATGATAAAATCAACACATTGAACGGTAAAATAATTAAAAAGCACTGATAAAATCATATATAAAAGAAATAAAGCCATAGATAGACTGGCACCGAAATCCCTAGGTCACTTTTCCGAATAAATAAATTGGCAAAGGTCTCTCACCTCCTATACTCAGGTACCTACACAACCACTTATCTTAACAAAAAAAGGGAAGGCCCGTTTCGGGGCTCCCTTACAAGCAGTCAGGGTCACGACCAATCCTTGAATCCCCCTTGAGTTAGTCTTTTGACCTCCCATGTCAGTTCTTGCGCGGGAGTAAACAAAAATCAGGGTTTCTTTCTATTATTAAATTGATAAAATTCACGTTGAAATACATTTAAAAATATATATAAAAAGGAAATACTTAAAAAATAAAACAATAAAAATATCATTAGCTTATGAAATTGAAATAAAAGCACCATAGTAACAGTTATGGCGACATGTAAAATCCGATGAATAAAAGTAGTAAATAAAAGTAATTAAAGTAAACCATTATAAAGAGAAATATAATACGACTAAAAATAAAATGAATCGAGTTGTTTCATTACTAAAATTGAAATAAAAAAATAAATATGCTCAAACGTTAAAAGTTACTGAGGGTAAAAATCCATCTGAGGTTGTGATGTAGGAGGTGAGATAGGTGACATGAAAATCATACAAAATATGTTTATTTAAAAATAATAAACAGGTCCCGTTGTGGCAACACGCCGTGCGCGGTTATCCTCCTCGGGCTTCGGCAGAGCATGGACGACCGAAGTCCGTGACTTATCAAAGAGGGGATGCAAGGGAGATGATGCCAATTCTCAATAGTCTCCCCAATGGTCTCACAGGAAAATACAGGGCAAAATGTCGCCACTTCGCGGCCAGTGGGAGTGCTGCCACCCCGGGTTCATCAATTTTTTCCAATACTAGGCCTATGGGAGAGGTTAAAATGAGAGATTTCGTTTTTTTTTCTTTCTTTTTTGGTATTTCCTGGAGTGAGACGACGTATTTGGTGACGTCATCCACTAGATTCCTCCTACACCCCTCCATCCTACTCCCTCTCAACCCAACCTAACCCCCTCAGTTCTGCATACTATCGATCAAGGTCTATATATGCTGCGTTCGAACTCCAAGACCATTTCTGCCCAGAATGCACCCGGCTCGAAAGTAAACATTCACTTTTTTAGCATACCGGTGTCTTTATTTTACACGCTGCATAGGTTTTGTAACTCCTTTGATGCACATTTAACTTACCTGCAACTGACAAACACAAAAAATATCCTTTGATGACACCAATTAAGGGTCATAAAATTACCTACCAATATCTTGTGGTTACCTGCAACTGTCAATGTTTACATACAAAATCTATTGTGATGTCATCTCGTCCTGCTCGGCCACCTTCGCAGGAGGGCGAGTTGGACGAGTTAGACTACTTGTCCGGACAAGATAGTGGAGGTTCCGAACGGTCAAAACATCTCGTCTAACTGGTCTGGACGAGATAGACGAGCAGTTCCGAACGCAACATTAAGAAACTCAAATTCGTCCTTCTCGCGCATGACGTCACTAGGAGGCAGAGCCTGGGGGTTCGACCCTAATCCTGGTGGTCATTCTTTGATGCGAGGTAGAGCCGTAAGAATCTCTCCCTCTCTCCGTTTTCGCTCGCTTGACTGACTGGCGCTCACAATGCCCAATGGTTGATTGCAGCTTATATATGTACATGCATGTGTATGTTTATGTATTGTCATTATTATTATCATCATTATTATTGTTACTGTAGTATGATTCGTTTTACAATAAATTCATCAAAAACATTTGGACTTTACATATGTCATGTCTTTATTTATTTTATGTCTTAATTATGCCATATCTAAGCTGCAACATGAAAATTACAAAACTAAATTCACGTAGAATATACGATATATTCCTATAAACAATCGCTGATAATCATCGCCTGTAAAATCTGTCCAATATGCAAATCGTTCAACGTGCCGACATCTAAAATTGATTAAGTATCTGCTCATTTACTACTGCTTTCTATTCTCTCTCTCCCACCCTACCATGCTCTAATTTCCCCCGCCCCCCTTCTCTCAGCTCTCTCCTAGTGACGTCATAGGCCTTTTCAAACAAAGCTGCGCAGAACTCCAAAGTGACGAGACCTGTACTTATATAGACCTTACTAGCGCTATCAATCCTCCTACTCCCTCCCAACACAACCCATTCCCCTCAACGCCAACTACTGCCAATCTCCATGCTCCCGACACTCATCCTCCTCCTCACATTCCCTTACACCACTCCCTCCCAACGCAACCCAACCCCCTCAACTCCAACTATACCTACATTCTCCCTCCCTCCATCCCCTCATATCATTTCCACTCCCTCCTGGATACACACGTGAATCACTTACGTAATTCCCTTACCCAAACCCACCACAGCCTATTCACACAACTTTACCCATCTTAACCTTTCAAGATCACTCTAGATAGTTGACGCATAGCAAATATCACCCTTCACCTCTCCTTTAGTATACTTTCCTATAGTGTTATATGACCTTTGATGTCTAGCACATTTATTTTTGCTTTTTAACCATTAACCATTTGCCCGGAGGAAGCCTTTCTGGTCAGGTCTTGGCCTGCTAGCAACAGTTTGCTACTTAGATTATTTCATTTTCATTGACTTGTAAAACGAGGCTAACTAGAAATGTTTCCAAAGCCATAGACATTTTGACATTGACACTCGCCCTTACTATAGGAGCTGACGAGTAATCCTCGGATCGTGATTAAGGTATGGGCATGGGGAAAAGCCGGCCGAAGTTTACCTCCTACAGTAATGGAGAGACAAAGGTGTTCATTTTCACACGGCTTTATTATACGAGACTACTAAAACCTCAGAATCACAGATGAAGCAATGGAAATCACTGGCTAAAAAGCAGTTTTACAATATAGCACAAAACACGAAACACAATCAAGGTTACCCGCCAGCTACCCTCAGTGGCGACTCCACTATGCATGTGGGCAAGAGATTGCTAACTACCCAAATTGAAAGAGAGTTCTGAGTGTGAACTACGAGATCCTTTCGGACCCAAAACTCACTATCTATTCTCCTGGAGGTTGAGCATATTAGAAGATATGGAAGGGCTTACCAAAAGGCGTTAGCAAGGGCGTTAAAATAAAAGTAAACACCCCAAAGTGAGCAACATGACCATCACCCGTTCGCATACATGAATCAGCGAATTTAAACCAATAAAAACAACATATTGCATATCTTCTGTCCAAAAAACAGTTTAGCTGTGTAACCAATTAAAATCAAAAGTAGTTAGATTTCAATCTTTTAGAATAAAAACAAAAGCAAACCATAAATATTTGAAGTACAAAACTAAATAAACAAATCTTATGAAACATATGTCTGGAAGTACTAAAGATTAAAATACTACTAAGCTGCGCCAAATTCGGCAGATTGCAAAAACGAAGATTAGCAACAAATGCATAAATAGGATAGATTAATATACAAATTAGCACTCCCAAACTGGATAATACACCCAGGCGAAGATTCACTTTTAAGCTGGAGGGGTAAAACCCTGAAAATTGCCAAACTTGTACTCATATTTTACAACAAAACCCTAAAATTACTTTTTGCCGAGGACTTGGCAAAACCTGGGGGGCGTTATTCACCATGCATGCACATTTCCGACCCTGTATATACTACACTAATTATCTTAGCTTAAATGTAATTTTTTAGAAGTGAATATTTTTTCATAAGAAAAGGAGTTTAGTTTACTCAAGGAATGTAGAAGGGAGGTAGCATCATCCCCATTGAGCTCTGTGGTAACCCTAACGAAATATGATTTTTTAAGTTTTGTAAGCTTCAGTATGTAGTGGCACGAGGGTATCCGCAACCCCGGGGTATGGTAGCGTGGGGGCGCGAGCGGTGTTCGGAAGCGCCAGGGGCTCGGAGATCAGAGGCTGCAAGATGTTAAACAGCAAATATCCACACAAAAAAAATTGTATGTAAACATTGAAAAGCTAAAACAGTAAGTTAAAGTAAAGCAATAATTCAAATAAAAGAAAACATGAATAAAATATAACTTAAAAAGGGCTCCAAGGAGAGGTGAAGCTGCTGCGAACGCCGGCTGGAGACTGCCCAGTGGCGCGGTGGTCCCCGCGGCTACCGCCTTGCCCAGGCACACGGCAAACTACCCAACTACCGTCAACCAGTGGCTCGTTCCGCGTCTTTTCGGTATGTTTCCGATATATATATCCCTTTTCTGTGGTACTTCATGTATATGGCACTAAAGCATGTAGAACAGCGGCATCCAGTATGGCCCAACAACAGAGCCAGGAAAGGGCAGGGCAAGGGAGATGTGGTTGTGGTAAACCGAGGAGAAGGAGGCATGCTCCGCGGTAAAGGTATCACTACAAATATAATAATAAAAAAGGATTCGCATGCTCAAAGAAAAGTGTGATTTTTTTTTTTTTTTTTTTGCATACACTGTTAATGGTGATGAATAAAAAACAATCCGCAATTGGAAACAATTTCTATGCCCTGGGGCCGGATTCTCAAAAGAGCCTTAAGGCGCGCTGGAGGCTTTAACCGTCCTGCGGCGACCCAAGTTACGTCAAAGGCGCCGTATCTCGGACTTCGCTTCGCATGCACAAACGTTTTTAAGGCACCTTATCCCTGCCTGAAGCTCCACAGCGCCGTAAATCAGTTATGGCGTCGGATCTTCGGTGACCAATCACAGCTGCCGTTTAAGCGGCTCTTGACCAATCACAAATCGTAAGTGCCATTCAGCTGACTTTGTAAACACAACGCTGTGTCCAGCCTGGCATGAAATAACTTTTTAACTAACATTCTCCTGAATAAGTAACGCGGAAGAGATGTGTAAGATTCCTAATAAAAGGGAGTTAACACTAATGTAAATACTGACAATGACAAAAAACTTTGTATTATTTGGAAATGCAACCCCACACCTAATTTAAAGAATCTGAGCTTACCCAGTGGTAGAACACATCATGCTATGAAAGTTTTTTCTATACCATTTATGCGCAAATTGATAATAATGGTGTTATAGAGGGTATAAAATGCACGATTCCCGGAGCCACAGCAAGCTTACGCCTCCAACGCCGCGACTAATTACAAAAAGTTGTTAGGAGTGACGGAAAATCGGACGGATTTGTTGTGGATGGCGAATGCATAGGAAATCATATGAGCCAATCAGATTCGAGCGTGAACGTGATGTGAACATAGACGCTCAGTAGAACCAATCAGATATGGAATAGGCCATCACATGATTAAAAGAAATGGGTCAATATACTATGCTTGCTAGTATTCTACCGATATTTCTCGAAATTACCCCCAAATTAACTGATATGTATCATGCCCTCCCCAGCTATCGGGCCGATATCGTAGTTATACTTCGCTTGCGAAGGAAATGTGCGCTAGATTCGCTCGGAATACGACGAAAGCTATTACAAGATTATTCTATTCACCCAAAAAACGGTGCGTGGTTGCATTCCATCGGGAAAAGCAAATCACATTTATATTGGAATATTACAGTTATTGCCTTATTTAGTAGTCCACAATTGATTCGTGTAACCTAATGACACTATAATTGAGTAAAATTGTAATGTAATTGTTCTAGGGCTGAAATGCCATTTATGCTTCGCCGTAACTCGCGAAGGCTGCTCTCCCCCTGCCTTACCGAAGGCGCCTTAACTCGCACCAATATGGCGGCCAAGGTCTATATAAGTACAGGTCTCGTCACTAAGGGACTCAAATTCGTCCGTCTCGCATGACGTCATCTGGAGCAGAGCCTGGGGGTTCCACGCTAATCGCGTGGTCATTCTCTGATGTGAGGTAGAGCCGTAAGGATCTCCCTCTCTCCGTTTTCGCTCGCTTGACTGACTGCCGCGCGCAAAGGCACAATGCCCAGTGGTTGGTTGCAGCTTATATATGTACATTTATGTGTATGTTTATGTTTTGCCATTATTATTATTATTATTATTATTTTATTATTATTATTATTATTATTATTATTATCATTATTATTGTTATTGTTGTATGATTCGTTTTATAATAAATTCATCAAAAACATTTGGAGTTTACATATGCCATGTCTTTTTTATTTATTTTACGTCCTTATTATGCCATGTCTAAGCTGCAACATATGAATTACAAAACTAAATTCACATAGAATATATGATATAGGCCTACAAACAATCGCTGATAATCATCGCCTGCAAAACATGTCTAATGTGCAAATCGTTCAACGTGTCGACATCTGAAATTACTCAAGTATCTGCTCATTTGCTACCATTTTCTATTATCTATGTCCCTGCCTACCATGCTCTAATTCCCCCCGCCCCCCTTGCTCTCAGCTCTTTCCAGGTGACGTCATAGGCTTTATCACCCAAAGCTGCGCAGAACTCCGAAGTGACGAGACCTGTACTTATACAGACCTTGATGCCGGCTCCCTTGCTCTGTGCATAAGTAGGGCGCCTTAAGGAGATACGGCGCCTAAACGCGTTTGAGAATCTGGCCCTGATTGGCTAGCTCTGGCGCCACTCAGGTGTGTGTGTGTGTGTGTGTGTGTGTATATATATATATATATATATATTATATATATATATATATATATATATATATATATATATACACACACACACACACACACACACACACCCTGCTTTGTCAAAATGGGACGGGGCTAAGATGGGACGCCGAGACGAGATGCCAATAAGTCAATTTCCTTCTGCTCCACATGCAAACACTTTACTTATAGCCTCCTTGAGTTTACTAAGTGTAAACACTAGGAAACGACCTATTTACGATAACTACCTCGGCGTTTTATTGAAATTCAGTAGTTCCCTATTTTTTTCCAATCTTTTCTGCAAGAGTACTATTTCAGAACTGAACTTTCATTATAATAAAATTTGCACTTATTGATTGTCACAAAATACGGAACAAAGTGTATCCCGTATCAGTGGGCGCGTCATATAGTTTCTAAATACGGAATGATGCCGAATTTTAAGGGACGGTTGGCAACCTTATTGGTGCTGGACTCCTGTCGAATGTCTGTTACTTTAACAGATATGAAGATAAGATTAAGATTTTTTTTTTCATCTTAAATCAAAAGGAATTTAGCATGTTTCTCATGGTGTTCATATGCTGCATTTAGATATAAATGTTTAGAGATTTTGAAAACAGATGGCTTGCTTGAACAAATTAGGATTTTGATTATCTCATGGTAATGAAACAACATTGGCCTCACAGCATCCTCAGCTACAAAATATCACAGTTTACTGTAATAAATTAGTTTGTATAAAGGCAATAGCACAAAAAAACACAACAATTTGTCTGACAATTCTTCTAAAAATAATAAACATTTCTATAATAGTGTTCCTGTACTGCATTATTTATTTGCCGATTCACATTCCAATTATTTGACATCTACAGCACACACCTGATAAAATAGACATTGAATCATGCCGTGCGGCTGTACAAATCCGAAAAAGAAGCAATTTGCAGTAATCATAGAGGGGATATGGAAACAAGTGGGCCGGATTCTCAAACACGTTTAGGCTCCGTAACTTACGGCCAGCGATCTTACGGCCCACACACAGAGCAAGGGACCCGCCATGTTGGTACAAGTTAAGGCGCCGTAGACTAAGGCAAGGAAGATGGCAGCCTTAGCGCGGTTACGGCGAACCATAAATGACATTTTTTCTCTCTTAAAACAATTAATACAACATCACAATTTGTGTTTTACTAAATTATAGTGTTATTAGGTGTACATGAATCAATCCCGATAGGTTTAGGTTAGATGTATCTGTAAACAGTGCTATCTTCGCCTCGGGTGTAATGGTTTTATTCGTGTATATATGTATATATATATATATAATATATATATATATATATATATATATATATATATATATATATATATATATATATTATGTATATGTGTGTGTGTGTGTGTGTATGTATATATATGTGTATATATATATATATATATATATATATATATATATATATATATATATATATATATATATTATTTATAGGTATATAATATATATATATATATATATATAATATATATATATATATATATATTATGTTGGTGTCACCATTTACATTATTTTTAACTTAATTTGTGAGTGAGTGGCCATTATGATGATTCAGAGAAAGGGAGATTATATATATGTGTGGCTTTTGAGGAGACACTACTTCATTCTAAGTTCACGGTACTCACGCATTCCGTTAATTGGCACTAATTCTTATAAGGAACCTTGCTTATTTTTCTGCGTAACTTATTCTGGAACATATTAGTTTAACAGTTTTATCATGCCACGGGCTGGACACAGCTTTGTGTTTACTGAATCAGATGATTAGCATTTACGGCTTGTGATCGGTCAAGATTCGCTAAGAGCCACATAATCAGCTGTAATTGGCCACTGAAGATCCGACGCCGTACGTTGATTTAGGGCGCTGCAGGACTTAAGGCAGGAATAAGCCGCCGGAAAAAAAAAAAAGGTTTGTGTAAACGAAGCTAAGTCGGCCTTGAGGCCTTAACCGTCCTGCGGCGACCCAAGTTAAGGCCCGTCAAAGGCGCCGTATCTCGGACTTCGCTTCGTATGCACAAACGTTTTTAAGGCGCCTTATCCCTCCCTTAAGTTCCGCGGCGCCGCAAATCACTTAAGGCGTCGGATCTTCGGTGGTCAATCACAGCTGCCGTTTCAGGCGGCTCTTAGGGTATCTTGACCAATCACAAGCCGTAAATGCCAATCATTTCGTAAACACAGCGCTGTGTCCAGCCCGTGTCATGATAATTTTTTTCAACAAAATTGGTATTATTGAAAATGCAACCCCACACTTAATTTACAGAATCTGAGCTTACCCAGTGGTAGTACACATCATTCTAAGAATTTGCTTCAATATCATTTTCTACGGAAATTGATAATAGCGGTGTTACAGAGGGTATAAAATACATGATTTCCAGGAGCCGCAATAAGCTTACGCCTCCAACGCCGCGACAAATGACGAAAAGTCGTTAAAGAGTGAGGGAAAATCAGACTTGATTTGTAGCGGATTACGTAGGCAAGAGAAATCATGTGAGCCAATTAGATTCGAGCGTGAACGTGATGTAACAATAGGCACTCAGTAGAACCAAACAGATATGGAATAGGTCATCACGTGGCAAAAGAAATGGGTCAATATACTATGCTTGCTAGTATTCTACCGATATATCTCGAAATTACCTCCCAAATTAACTGATATGTATCATGCCCTCCCCAGCTATCGGGGCCGATATCGTAGTTATACTTCGTTTGCGAAGGAAATGAGCGCTAGATTCGCTCGGAGCACGACGAAAGCTATTATAAAATTATTTTATTCACCCAAATAACGGTGCGTGGTTGCATCTATCGGGAAAAGCAAATCACAATTATGTTGGAATACTACTCTTGTTGCCTTATCTAGTAGTCAACAACTGGTTTATGTACACCCAATGACACCATAATTGAGTAAAATACAAATTGTAATGATGTATTAATTGTTCTAGGGCTGAAAAATGTCATTTATGCTTCGCCGCTGCTCTCCCCTGCCTTACCGAAGGCGCCTTAACTCGCACCAGTATGGCGGGTTCCTTGCTCTGTGCATGGGCCGTAAGATCGCTGGCCGTACGTTAAGGCACCTGAAGGAGATAAGGCGCCTTAACACGTTTGAGAATCCGGCCCCAGGGGCAGGGGAGAGCAGCTTTAAGAGCGAATCTAGAACTCATTTCCTTCGCAAACGAAGTATAACTACGATATCGGCCCCGATAGCTGTGGGAGGGCATGATACATATCAGTTAATTTGGGGGGTCATTTCGAGAAATATCGGTAGAATACTAGCAAGCATAGTATATTGACCCATTTCTTTTGCCACGTGATGACCTATTCCATATCTGATTGGTTCTACTGTGTCTATGTTCACATCACGTTCACGCTCGAATCTGATTGGCTCACATAATATCCCTTGTCTATGTCATCCGCTACAAATTCGTCTATTTTTCCGTCACTCTTAATGATTTTTTGTCATTTGTCGCGGCGTTGGAGGCGTAAGCTTACTGCGGCATTTTATACCCTCTGTAACACCGTCATTATCAATTTGCGCAGAAAATGGTACAGAGGCAAATTCTTAGAATGATGTGTACTACCACTGGATAAGCTGATTCTTTAAATTAGGTGTGGGGTTGCATTTTCAATAATACCAATTTTGTTGAAAAGTTCTATCATGCCATGGGCTGGACACGGCGTTGTGTTTGCGAAATCAGCTGATTGGCATTTACGGCTTGTGATTGATCAAGATACCCTAAGAGCCGCCTGAAACGGCAGCTGTGATTGATCACCAAAGATCCGACGCCTTAAGTGATTTGCGGCGCCGCGGAACTTAAGTGACTTGGGTCGCCGCAGGACGGTTAAGGCTTCCAGCGCGCCTTAACTTAAGGCTCTTTGGAGAATCCGGCCCCAGGCCAGATTCTCAAACGCGTTAAGGCGCCGTATCTCCTTCAGGCGCCTTAGCTTACGGCCGAGCGATCTTGCATACACATACACAGAGCAAGGGACTCGCCATATTGGTGCGAGTTAAGGCGCCTTAGGTGAAGGCAGGGGGAGAGAAACCTTTAGCGCTTTACGGCGGGCGGGAAATCAACACTCTTCCCTCTTATAAAGGGAAATGCAGCATGACGGTTGAGGCCCGCCTTAACTTAAGGCTCTTGAGAACCAGGCCCCTGGAGCCAAGGGGTGTTTTAGGGGTCGAGAGGGCCCCTAAATCACGCACTTGATTTTTGTAGGGGGTCAACTGGGACACCTTTTTAGCGAGGGTGGACATGCTGAAACCCGGCAGTAATGGAGCTATTCAGTGTTTTGTCTGAAAAGTCAGCATCCTCGGATGCATAAAAATTGGGGGTAGGGGAAACTAGAATAGCAATAACTTTTGAACTAAACAACATATAGTCATGTATGACCACTCATTTTGTAGCTTAGGAAGTAAGCTACAAGATGAATGTAAGTATGACTACTCAAACCAAAGGTCAAGGTCACCAGAGGTCAAACAATGGTGAAATTTAACACCAGTCTCAAATATAGGGCCTTTTGACTTTATGTATTCTTAGTTTGTGTATTGATACAGGGCAGATACCAAGAAAGTTTTTTAAAACTAGTATGAACAAGCACTGATATACATTAACCCTTTCAGGTCTCTTGGTATTTGTGCTTCATGTCATAAAAATGCTTTAACGGGTTTTCAGCTTCTATCACACGATCCTCTTCGACTGAAATGATAAATTCTGGTCGTTTTTATCTTGTTTGTTATCGGCAATGTTGCAAATACCCATTTAATTTATAATATATTTGGCAGGGGTGCAACTAATGGTAGAGGTGGGGCAGGGCATTATGAAAAATGTGTATATCATGCAAGTACCCCAACAAAAATCAAGTGAGTGATTTAGGGCCCTCTCGACCCCAAAATACCCCTTGGCTCCTGTACTATTAATGCCTCCAGCGGACCTTAACTTTAATGCTCTTTTGAGAATCTGTCCACCGGTGCGCCAACCCAAGGTCTATATAAGTACAGGTCTCGTCACTTCGGAGTTCTGCGTAGCTTTGGGTGATAAGGCCTATGACGTCACTTGGAGAGAGCTGAGAGCAAGGGGGCAGGGGGTAATTAGAGCATGGTAGGGTGGAAGGGGGATAATAGAAAACGGTGGTAAATGAGCTGATACTTAAGTAATTTTAGATATCGGCACGTTGAACGATTTGGATATTGGACAGATTTAACAGCGATTGTTTATAGGCCTATATTACATATTCTACGTGAATTTAGTTTTGTAATTTTCATGTTGCAGCTTAGACATGGCATAATAAAGACGTAAAATAAAAAAAAAGACATGGCATATGTAAACTCCAAATGTTTTTTGACGTATTTATTGTAAAACAAATCATACAACAATAACAATAATAATGTTAATAATAATAATAATAATAATAATGGCAATACATAAACATAATGTAGAGTTACGTATTTTTAATTACACGAACGCGCCCGGATTCATGGATTCTTAAGCGAACGGGTGGTCGTGTTGTCCACTTGGGGAGTTCACTTTTATTTCTAATGCTTTTTCTGACGCCCTTTTGGCAAGCCCTTGCCTTTTTCCTAACCGCCCCACCTCCAGAAGTATATATTGTAAGTTTTGGGTTCGATAGGGGCTCGTTTAGCCCACACTCAAACCTCTTACAATTTGGACACTTGGCTACCCCTGCCGTGATGCGCCATGGAGTCGCCACAGAGGGCAGTTGGCGGGTGACCTTGACTGTGGAGAGGTGTGAGTGTAGGCTGGGGAGGACTCCTGATTTCCTGATTTTCTTGTGCTGTGCTATTTTCTGATATACTGCGGTGCTACCTTGTTGTCAGTGTTTTCCCGTGCCTCATCTGTGATTTCGAGGCTGTAGTAGCAGTAGTGAATAAAGCCGTGCACATGAACAGTTTTTATGTCCACTCCTGTAGGAGGTAGAAATGGCCGGCTTTTCCCCATGCCCATGCCCACATCTTCTCTACGGTTCCGAGGATCACTCGTCAGCTCCTGTAGTAGGGTGAGTGTCGGTGCCCCCACACTTTTACCACGCTACAGATTCGTGGTGGCTGGCGAGGATAGGGTTTTTGTTTACTTTCCTGCCCATGCCTTGTTTTATTGTATTAATTCTTTTACTTTAAATTTCATGGGGTTTTAGTATCTTTTGTTTTTACTTTAATTTCATGGGTTTTTAGTATTGTATGTTTTACTTCAGTGTCATGGGGTTTCACTTTTTTATATACTTAACTTTTATGGGTAATTTTGTTTTATTGGGTTTGCTTCTAGCTTTTAACTTTAACTTTTAGGGGTATTTTTAGCAGGTTTTTCTGCTGCTTTTCCTTTTTTCGGGTTTCATTTTATTATTTTTTTCGATTTTATTGTTTTAGTGGGTGATTGTCACTTTTAGCAGGTTTTACTACTCCTTTTTCTGATTTTTTCTCAGGGTTCATTTTAAGTATTTTTATTGTTTTTGCAATTTTACTTGTGTTTTATGTCTCCTGGCCAGTACACTTTTTTATGTAATTTTGCTATTATGGTCATTTAATGTTTTATTATTTGTTTCACCAGTGCTCATTGTTTTATGAACTTTGATTTTTTTTTTTTTTTTTTTTGTGGTGCATGCATTTGTCTTTAAATGTTTTATGCTTTTTATATCCATTTTTGAGATTGTTTTTATCAACTTTGTTTTTATTTTTGCTTTTGTTATACATGCATTTGTAAACTGTATGTGTTTTTATCAACTGCTTTTTTTTTTTTATCTATTTCTGTGGTGCCTATATCTGTGAACTGTGCTTTCTGAAAAACGCTCTGTCCGCAGGGGTGTTGATATACCGCCAGTGTGTCGCGTCCAAAGTGCAGTGATATTTTTCAGTGCGACGCGGAGGGCTGTGGGCCAGCCCATTATAGTTTGCGGTCGCGCACTTCACGGCCCCACAGCTTGCAGTCGCTGCCTGCCATGCCCGGCAATAAGACCTCGCAGCCAGGGTCTCGCCCACCAACCCCGGAGGACGCAGGACTTGAGGCCGCACCACCCATGGCTTCGGGAGGTGTGCTGCCTGATGCTTGGGCTGTTGCAGCTTGTGGCTAGAAGCTAGAAGCCCGACTTATGGACCGTCTGGGTGCGCAGATAGGGGACCAGCTGACCCGTATGCAGGCACAGATGCAGTCATAGTTGCACTCACAGATGCAGGTGTTGGCGACTCTCCTGAAGAGCCAGCAGCCCACACCTCCACTGCTGCTGAGGGGATGGTGACAGCCGCTGCTGCTACGCTACCACCCTTGTCAACCCTTCAGCCTCATTGTTAGGAGGTCGCTGAGCAGCCGCCTCGTCTGCCTCCACCTGTGACTGTAAGTACACAGCGTCCTGCACCTGTAGCCTCGTACTTGGCTCCTGTGTTGGGTGGCCAGCCAGATGCTGATGCAGGAGACAGGAGAGACACCCTAGGGCACCAGTGGGTTACAACTGCTACCTCTAGAGAGCCAGCTTCCTCGTCTGCGTCTGGATTGCAGCCACCACCACCCATGTTGTCGGGGTCCGTACCAGGGCCTGCGGCCCATCCGCCGACACAGTATGGGCCGCACCTGCAGCAAGCTACACCGGTCTCACAGCCCCCTGCTCATCTACACATGGCACCTCCAGTAGTGGTGAGTTGTATACCGCCCTACTCCCAGTCAGTGCCAGCTCGACAGTGTGATCACACTTGCCCTCGTTCTACACTGGCCATTGGACGTGACGAGCTGCCCATCTTTTGTGGTGAGATGCCTGCCTCCCAGGGCATTCAGCGGAGTCAGGAGCTGGAGTCCTGGATATCCAGTATCGAGCTTTCGACCCGGCCTGCCATCTCCGAGGCTTACATCCGCATGGCACGCAGCAGAGTTAGCAGATATGCCTGGTCAGTGCTGAACAGTCCTGTGTTCGCCAACATACAGGACTGGGTGAGTTTCCAGGCTCAACTCCAGGACCAGTTCCGTGGTGTGGCCACGGCTCAGCATTTTTACGAAATGCATGGCCAAGCAAGGATGGTGGTAGGTCAGGGACCGCTGGACTTGTTTCGTGCAGTGGAACCGGCAGTGCAGCAAGGTGTGCGTGACTATCCCCAAGACATCGGGAATGCCAAGGGCCTGATGCAGCCACCTTCCGGGAAGGACTACCAGGTTGGCTTCGTGGACAGCTACTCTGGCACGACTTCCCCTCTGCTCGCGAGATGGCCGAGAAGTGCCAGGCCGTCTGGGATTCTGTGGTGGGCGGTCATCGAGTTTGTGGCCACCTCAGCCTAGCACACGTGACAGGATGGTCCTGGGCTTGTACCACCCAGGGCAATAACCTGATGCAACCACACCTGGCCTGGAGTTTTACGGGGACCTACCTCAAGTGGTGCTGGTTGGTGGGACACCTGCGTCCGCCGTTTCTGACACAGGTTCACAGCCAGCTCGAACCCTGCTGCAACATCACCCCGCAAATGGTTTCCTCTCAGAATGGGAAGTCGGCAGCGACCTTGGTGTGACTACCATCGGATGGAGGGCCATCACACCAGCGATTGCCGGGCAAGAAGAGGTCGGTGCTACAACTGTGGTGAGATGGGGCACCTGAGAGCTATGTGTCCCTTTGGCCAAGGCCGCTTGTGTAGAGTCTCCAGCTTGCGGGCGGCCATGCTAGCACAACAGGAACTGAACAGCCAGCCAAGAACTAGGTTCACTGGACGGCCCATGATAGTCCTTGAGGTGGAGGGGAAGCCGTTTTCCTGCTTTTTGGACACAGGGTCAGAGGTGACGATGGTGAAAAGGGAGGCCGTTACACGCCTGCCAGGAGTCCTCTTGCACGCCAGCTCAAGAGTGTTACAGGGCCAGCGACCCCTGCCGTGGCAGAAGTGGATCTTGCCTTCACCATCCATCCGAAGCTGTGTCACCCACCGGACCATGTTGTAGAGGGCCTTCATTTCCCTGGTGACATCTTGACGGGAATGGACCTGTTACACCGCTTCCCTGTCTGCTTGGTCTTTGAAGGTCTCTCTGCCAAGAACTACGTGGAGTTGGATGGCTACCATCACAGAATATCATTCACCAGAGGAGGCACAACTGGTTATCACGTGCCTGCTTGCCATGATGTTGCTGACGAAACCCCTGAAGCAGTCGAGACTCCTGAGCTGTTGCAGTCCCCTTCACCAGTAGCCGTCTCGCCTGTCCATGTAGCTGAGGAGACTGTGGTAGAGGCTAGGTCTGGAAGTTTGTGGCTGCTACTGTGACCCGCAGCTCTCCTGATGACATGCACCTGGCCATTGTTCGAGACCTGCACTGATCGCCTCACCGTTCCGCACCCTTGTGACTGTCCACGGTCACGTTCCAGTGTGTGGGTTGTTAACCGCACCCGAAGCCACGGAAGGTTCGCCCAGGTACTGTGCTGGGGTATGCTTCTTTCCTGGAACCAGAGGAGGTGGTATGCACAGTCCCAGCCTCTGCAATGACCTCCAACACCCCAGACAGCAAGCCTCCTGCAGAACGCTTGATGGCCACGGCCACTCCAGACCTGGAGCAGGAAGAGGAGGAGTTTCTGCACTGTGGTGAGTTCCAGGATGACGACTACCACAGTACTGCATGTCTGGACTTTGGGTACGAGGATGAGGACTTCTTCGTGTTTCCGGACACACCTGCCCTGGATGAAGCTTGTCAGCATGAGAGTTGGAGGCTGCCTGTGCTGCTGTAGACTCAGGTACTGGTGGCACTGAGGCAGTCGGTGCTCCCCTTCCCATTGCCCTCGGGCATCTGACAGCAGACCAGGAGGGGCAGCTGAGTGAAGTGCTAGACCGTTTCCCAACTCTG
Source organism: Penaeus vannamei (assembly GCF_003789085.1). Classification (NCBI taxonomy): domain Eukaryota; kingdom Metazoa; phylum Arthropoda; class Malacostraca; order Decapoda; family Penaeidae; genus Penaeus; species Penaeus vannamei. The sequence goes on along the minus strand of NW_020868616.1, from coordinate 258,933 downwards.
TTCTCAGGAGACAAGCTGGCAGTAGGGCATGTTCCAGGAGTGCAGCATCGTATCGTCACTACAACCGATACCCCAGTTTGTGTGCGACAGTGGAGGCTTCCACAAAAGATGAAGGAAGTGATACGCACAGAGTGTGACCGTATGCTGACCCAAGGCGTTATTGAACCATCCTCGAGCCCTTGGCTGTCACCGGTGGTACTGGTCAAGAAGAGGGATGGAACTCACCGGTTCTGTGTCGACTACCGGGGCCTGAATCGGGTGACGACCCAGACGCCTACCCTCTTCCCCGCATTGACGAGATGCTGGACTCTCTGACAGGGGCACCTGGTTCACTGTTCTCGACAGCCGGTCAGCCTACTGGACCATCTCTGTTCACCCTGATGATCGCCCGAAGACTGCCTTCAGTGACGGCCATCGATTGTTGCAGTTTCGCAGGCTTCCCTTTGGCCTTACAACTGCACCAACGACGTTCCATAGGACCATGAATATTGTCTTGGCTTCTGTCTTGGGACGTCACACCCTCGCGTATCTGGACGATGTGGTTGCATCGGCCAGCTTCATGAACACCTGCAGCATCTCAGGAGACTCTAGCCCTTCTGCGACGCAGGGATGAAGTTAAACCTGGAGAAGTGTGAGCTTGCCAAGCACCAGGTGAAGCTCTTGGGCTTCATTGTTGGTCCTGAGGGTGTGAGACCCAACCCCGACAGACTGCTGCCATTGCTGACATGAAGCGACCTCGCTCAGTGCAGGATGTCCGCCGCTTCCTGGGTGCTTGTGGTTTCTTCGTCGCCACATCCAGGGGTTCGCGGCGATGGCTAAGCCTCTGAGCCCTTACAAGAAAGGGGTGAAGTTTGAGTGGGGAGACGCTGCTCAGCTGGCCTTCACCGCTTTGAAGGACATCTTGGTCAGAACCCTGTGCTTTACCTGCCTTCAGTAAGCCCATCGAGGTGCACTGCGATGCCAGCACACAGGCTTTAGGTGGGGCCCTTCTTCAGCATGACGCCTACTGGTCCGTACCCTGAAAAAGCTGAGACCCAATACGCCGTTATCGACCTGGAGGCGCTGGCTGTGGTGGAAGCTGTCCGAGCCTTTGACCCGTACATCTATGGCTGCACGTTTTGAAGTTTGGACTGATCACCAGCCTCTGGTTGAGGTATTTTCCCAGCGTATGAAGAGCACCCGTCTGAGTCGGTATGCCTACGAGCTTGGGGGCTACGACTTTGTGCTCAAGTACAAGATAGGGGCCAGCAACCATATGCCAGATCTCCTTTCGCGACCTGCAGGTGATGCATCTCCATCTGCGGAGAAAGCTTGCCCACTAGAGCAAGCCCAAGAGGCACGTGAGGATGCTGCAGACCCACTGGACCTCACCAGGATGACGGCTGAGCAGATGAGGGAGCACCAACTACAAGACCCGGCATGCGGACCTGCTTGGTTGGCTAGAAGGTCGCCAGACTGTAACTGGGGAGAGACCTCCTGTGGCACTCTCCAGTTTTGAGGTGGAGGACGGCGTTCTGTACTACCTGCGGACTTTTCCAGACCGGGTAGTAAGGCAGGTTTATGTTCCCAACCATCTCCAGCCACAGGCCCTGCGACACGCACACTGCCTACCAACTGCGATCCATCCCGGGTCCACCGTACATTCCAGAACCTGCAGGGTGCCTGGTACTTCCCCAATATGCACCGCCTGGCGAGGGAGTACTTGGCTAGATGCCATGCTTGTCAGCAGCGCAAGGGAGTGGCAGGCCATGCTCCAATGGAAGGACATCCTTTACCAGAGGCTCCACTTGTGAGGGTCTCAGCCTACCTTATGGACGTGCGGGGATCAGTGACAGGGTTCCGGTACGTCCTGTCCATTGTGGATCATCATACTCGGTTCATGCAGCTGGTTCCACTGCGTGACAAGAGTGCTGCGGGCTTTTGTGGACCACTACGTGACACTCTTTGGGCCGCCTGACCATCTCCACACAGACAATGGCCTGGAGTTCTCCTCTGATGAGTGGTGCTCGCTTCTGGAGGCCTTACAGGTGCAGCACTCTTTTTCAGTGGCTAATCACCCCCAGTCCAATGGGGTGGTGGAGCGCACCAATCGGACCGTGAAGGACGCATTGGCGGTGCTGGCTAGGCAGGCTCCTTCACAGTGGCCCACTCATCTGCCTGAACTCAGCCATCCACCGGGCTGTGGGTGACCAGCCGCTGTACTTGCTGATAGGTTGTATGGCGCTCTTTGGAAAGGGCCTGACTAACCGCCAGATTGTAGACCAAGACCTGTCTTTGGCACACCTTGCAGATGCCCGCCACCTAGCTGTTAAGGTGAGCAGAAAGTTGCGAGAGACCAACAAGCCCAGTATGACCAGGCTGCTTGCACCTCAGGCCCTTATGAGGAAGGCGCTCTGGTCTTGCACAAGATCCAAGGGAACTGTGGACCTTTGGGTGATTGCTGGCTTGGTCCCTGCCGCATGCAGAAGCGGATAGGCCCTGTTAGTTATGATGTCCTGGACCTTCAGCCCCACACCGTGCTGTCAGGGTCCATGCCAACCAGATGCGACCTTATACTCCAGCCGCTGAAGTGGACTACCTCGAGGAGGATGACTGAGTGGCGTGTGAGTGACTTGTGTTTGAAAAGCGAGCTTTGAAAGTGTTTTGAGCAGCTGAAGCAAACTATAGTGTGCCTTAAAGCTCCTGAGCTTTGTGCTGTGTTGTGAAGTTTGTGTTTGTTCTTGTGATTTATTTTTACTAGTCACTTTTGTATTTTGATATTTTATGTTGTTTGTGTTTTGATGTTCTTTTAGTTTTACCGTTTTTATGATTTTAAATTTCTTTGTGCGTATTGTTTTAGGGTACTGGCCCTTCCAGAGGTGTGGCGTTTTCCCACCCGGGGGAGGGGCTGTAGAGTTACGTATTTTTAATTACACGAATGCGCCCGGATTCATGGATTTGCTTATGCGAACAGGTGGTCGTGTTGCCCACTTGGGGTGTTCACTTTTATTTCTAATGCTTTTTCTGACGCCCTTTTGGCAAGCCCTTGCCCTTTTTCTAAACGCCCCAGAAGTATATATAGTAAGTTGTGGGGCTCATTTAGCCCACACTCAAACCTCTTACAATTTGGACACTTGGCTACCCCTGCCGTGACGCGCCATGGAGTCGCCACAGAGGGCAGTTGGCGGGTGACCTTGACTGTGGAGAAGTGTGAGTGTGGGCTGGGGAGAACTCCTGATTTTCTGATTTTCTTGTGCTGTGCTATTTTCTGATATACTGCGGTGCTACCTTGTTGCCAGTGTTTTTCCGTGCCTCATCTGTGATTACAAGGCTGCAGTAGCAGTAGTGCTTCGTGAATAAAGCCGTGCACATGAGCAGTTTTTATGTCCACTCCTGTAGGAGGTAGAAATGGCCGGCTTTTCCCCATGCCCATGCCCACATCTTCTCTACATCCGAGGATCACTCGTCAGCTTCTGTAATAGGGTGAGTGTCGGTGCCCCACACTTTTACCACTCTACAATAATAATAACATAAATGTACATATATATGCTGCAACCAATCACTGGGTATTGTGGCTTTGCGCTCGCCGGTCAGTCAAGCGAGCGAAAACGGAGAGAGGGAGAGATCCTTACAGCTCTACCTCACATCAGAGAATGACCACACGATTAGCATCGAACCCCCAGGCTCTGTCTCCAGATAACGTCATGCGCGAGATGGACGAATTTGAGTCGCTTAGTAACGAGACCTGTACTTATATAGACCTTGCGCCAACCAAGACAAAGGAGCAGCGTCTTTCACAACGAAGTATATATTGGCAATTCAGATCCTCACATTCTTGATCTATAAGCCATGGTAATTAATAAAGATTTACAATTCTGGGATAATTTACAAACATATGTGTATACATATATATATATATATATATATATATATATATATATATATATATATTATATTATATGTATGTATATATTTATATATATGTATGTATGTATCAATCCATCCATCTATCTATCACACACACACATATATATATATATATATATATATATATATATATATATATATATATATATATATATATATATATGTTTATGTATATATAATAGAGCATACTGCATAGTCCTTCAATCTCTGCGATGGTCACTTAGCGACTGCACGCGTGGCTTTGGCCGGCGCGGGTTTTCCTCGGCCGGCGTGAGTCTCCTTGAAAGGCAGTTCTAAATATACGCTCTGCCACGGATGCGGCCACTGGTCTGATATATGGATGACCCCAGCTGACCTCTCTCATTAAAACACTCACCTCTGAAACAGTTGTTTATATAATTTGACATTTTTAAAGGCATATCAATATAGCAAAATTTAGTGTTACAAATAGAGTAAACAATAATTTATAAATGGTTTCTTTGTTTAAATGTTAACAATTCATCTGGGGGGAAACAATAAATTACTTTAACAGTTTCTCGTCAGACGAGTCGTTGCTGTCCTTCCATATACAGGTAAGGCTTAATGCGGTTATTTAAAGTCGTGTTTTACCCTTATGTTATAGATTGTGATGCTTGATAAGCGTATTAACATGAATGTTAAATCCCTTTGTATTGATATATGAGAATCGAGACGGGTGGTATACAAGGAAGAGAGAAATGGTTGAGAAAACAGCGAGAAACATCACGCAGTAAGACTTTGTTGCATGGGAATATTAATGTTATTTTGTTATTTTAATGGTCCACGGACACAGTAAAGACATTAGTCGTAGATGACATTTCGGTTGGTATCAATGAATAGATTGTGAAAGAAATTAGTTATTAGAGTGAAGTGTAAGAGAGGAAAATTGTAAAGATTAAAGGAAAGAGTACAATACTGTTAGACTAGGAGAGAGGGTCTCGATTCCGTTTCATGTATATTTTGTTTATTAAAATTATTATTTTATTTATAATTAGTAGGAAAAGGGAGGGCATAGTGTTAACCTTAGATATGAATTTAGTTGAGAATATGGCTTTTGTATATATTAACTGTAATATTAAAGGTAATATTCATATATAGAGAACATATATTGCAATTAATTGAAATGTATTATATATATATATATATAATATATATATATATATAATATATATATAATAAATGCTGTTTTACATAATAACAATAATATAGTTCGTCAACAACTCTGATCACCCATGGCTGAGCGGCCGAGGGAAATCGCTAGCGATTGTTCCTCATTGCAGGTCTCGTCGCTTTGGAGTTCTGCGCAGCTTTGGGTGATAAGGCCTATGACGTCACTAGGAGGAAGCTGAGAGTATGGGGGACAGGATGAATTAGAGCATGGTAGGGTCTGAGGGAGATAATAGAAAACGGTAGTAAATGATCAGATACTTAACTAATTTTAGATGCCGGCACGTTGAGTTAAGGGTTGAAATAGGTATTCAACATGTATGTGTGAATAAGCGAATGTTTAGCGCGGCAAGTAAAGTAAAAATAGTGATATAACAAAGAAAAGACAAGGACATATAGTTACATAATATATATGTAGGTGCAAATGTAACGAAGTAACTACTAATAGGCATACATTATATAGAGACAGATAGAATAGATTCTTATAAATTCGTAAACATTAAACATGAACACGGTAACAACCGGGCATGATACTAATTGAATAAATTGACACGTGGTTATTTGCTTCGAGAAAAAAATGAAAATTCTAACCTGTGCAATGTGAAAACAACAATAATAAAAAATAGAAAAAACAAACACAATAAAATTATACCAATTAAAGAATGGCTATGGCAAGGGAAGGAAGTGTAAGGAGAGGGTGTGTGATTTTGTTTGTTGTATAGTTAAAACAATGATTAGCAGCGAGCAAATTTAGAACACATAGTTAGTAGTGTGTTCATTGAGAAAACAAATCATATATAAAATGTAGACTGGTGCACACACACACAACACACATACACATACAAATGCATACATAAATACATATGTGTGCGTGCGTGTGTGTGTATGTATATATGTGTGTGTGTGTTTGTGTCCTTATGTGTACATATACATACATACATATATATATATATATATTATATATATATATATATATATTATATATATATATATAATATATATATAATATATATATATATAATTGTATATATAATATATATATTGTGTTTGCGTGTGTGTATGTAAGTATGTATTACATATATACATGTATATGTACAAAACAAATTCACACACACACACACACACACACACACACACACACACATATATATATATATATATATATATATATATATATATATATATATATATATATATATGTGTGTGTGTGTGTGTGTGTGTGTGTGTGTGTGTAAGAGGTATTAACAACCCTACTTAATAGTGTAGTTGAATTACAGGTGGCGTCAGTGATACACTTAGTGGCTGTTCTCTTTATTTCTAAGAGTTACACGCACTAGTTATAATGACACAAGAATAACGATACAAGAACGGTGCTGTGTGGAACTCTCCCGCCGGTGTGGGGGGGGGGGGGGGGAGCTCAGGTCAGGAGCGACCAGCCCAGGTCACGGGCCGGGCTCGTCGAGGGGTGAGCGGAGAGTGAGTGAGAATGAGGAAGGTCACGGTCCCCTTTTATTCTGACCAGCGGCATGGCCTCTATATTTTGAAAGAGCGTGCCTTGAAGCGAGGTCAGGCAGCGAGCGTGAAGTACCCACGTGGTGCACACGTGGAGATATATGGACACACGTGAGCAGTATGCTATGCTGTTATTGGTACACCCTATACTGCTCGGCCACCACCGTACGCCTCGTCCTCGTGGCGTCATCTGAATTCTTCAAGTTGACCTATCTTTGTTTCCCATCTGCTGCTCATCTCGTCGCATTCCTGTTCTCGGTCGTCCTCGTGCATTTCTCGTTGTCGGCCTCTCCATCTTGGTCCTTGGTGCATCCATCCGTCATCGACGTCCACACGTCCTCGAAGGTATCGTCTAGGTCCTCCTTGACTTCGGTTCGTCTAGTCGTCCTCTTAGTCCTCATCCAGGTGGTACTCGGCAGCGGCGTCATCCACACGTCATCGCAGATTCGTCCAGGACCTCGGCTGCAGCTCGTACCGACGTCCTCGTAGTCTGCGTCTAGGTCTACGGCGTCCTGGGAAGGGGCGTCCTTTCGTCTGATGACGTCTTACTCCTGCACTGGGGAGCTCCTGGAGTTTAACCGATCTACGGGCGTCCAGGCAGGCGGCTTTTCATAGCATCATGGGGCCTGCTCTGACGAGTTCCTGGTTCGCTGGATCTACGGGAGTCCTGACAGGCGGCGCCCGTCCACTTGATCTGGGCGGCTTAGTACCTGCAGTCGCGAGTCCTCGTCCTTTGGCCTGCAGTGATCTTCTGGCGATGCTCGTCTCACGGCATTGCAAGGCGATCGTGCTGCAGTTAGATCTCCTTTGATGCCATGTCGGATATACACGTCCATTATATATATATCATGAACCAGTTCATATACGTGTAAGGGCCAAGATAGTAAGAGAAAAAGAAAGAAAACAAAGAGGGAGGGATGTTAATCAAGTGCTGCTAGCCAATATTTTTATGCTAATTTGCAGTTTTTAATATGGTTATTTCACTTCTTTTTTTCACTTTTTCATTTCAAGAAGAATGTAGTTATTTCATTTATTTTCGTTTTTCTCACGTGTTTTTCAGGAAGAAAATAAATGAGTGAGAGGGGCGTAGAACTTTTCACGAACTTGCTTGAGCTATTAACCATCTCAGATATGAGAATAGATAAGGGAAATGACAAT